>LKNJ01003003.1:0-51613 GCA_002120245.1 Maccullochella peelii | reverse complement strand
GCCTTTTACCTACTTTTTCACATTCCTGCATTTTCAGCAATGCTTCCAATTCTGGAAATTAATTTCACATTTCTGCATTTTCAGCAAAGCTTTGCAATTCATTCTTCTTCTTTATGTTTTTACACGCACAGCTGATGTTGACAAACTGATTAAACCTCCATCAGTTTGTTCCCCTGTTCTGATTGGTGGATTGATGNTTGTTATTCAGGAACCACAACTAAATAACTGATTCAATCCCTGAAACCATGATTGGACACTCTGCTGTAGAATCCGATATGATTCATGAGAAACACATGTATGCATATATGTGTGTCAATGTATTTCTGCTCTTACAGTTCAGCTCCCAATTCTGGAAATTAATTTCACATTTCTGCATTTTCAGCAAAGCTTTGCAATTCATTCTTCTTCTGTATGTTTTTACACGCACAGCTGATGCTGATAAACTGATTAAACCTCCATCAGTTTGTTCCTCTGTTCTGATTGGTCAGTACAGCCTTTAACGTACTTTTTCACATATCTGCATTTTCAGCAGTGTTATGCAAATAAATTTCAGCTTTCAGCATTCCCACGCATTTTCTGCAGGAAATGCAATTTTTCTAGTTTTTTTAAATATTGACATATGGAAGCTTTAGATAAAGACCACTTACCTTGACTCGGGCCCTGTTTGTGATTACAGTGAGTGCACTAATATATCACACATAATTTGACACTAATGTTTCAGTGCTTAAAAATGCTTCATGTGGCACCTTTAACACATCTTTCGAGAACCTGTTTGCAAAAGCACATGGAGAGGCAAAAATAGAGCAGCAACAATCCTCTCTTCCTTTTCAAAAATGGCCCCTAACCCCTGTAATTCCCCCTCTACCTGTCCGCTGCAGTGTGAGTGTCTGCAAGTCTCTTCTCTCCTCGCCCACCCTCTCTCCTGGGTAATTTGTTGTGTAAATACGGTCTACTTACAGCTGACGGGCCCTTTCGGCTGTGACGCTGGAAATGCAATTACAGGCAGCAAACATCTCCATTGTTATCACTGGAGGGTGCGACGCTCATTTCGGTCCCCTCTGCAAAGGGGGCCGTTATTGATCGGTATCAGCTTTGAGGAGGGGATTACTAATGAAGCCATCTGAAAGCTTTTTGTGCTCCGTAAAGAGCTTGTGTGCGTGCCTGTAACTGTATGTGAGTGCATGTTTGTAAATGGATGTGTGTATGTGAGGGCGGACAGAGATAATGTCTGTTGGTAAATGTAGGTGCCACCATGCCATCCTGTTGAGCGTGACTCCTAATGCTTCCGAATGTAGTGCTCTGCTGCCTCTGGTGGTACTTTTGTTAATTACACCAGTCATCACTTTTTACCCCTGAAAACCTCCTCATTTTCTGACATGTTCTCTCCTCTCTGATTGTAATATAATCACAGTGTGCTGAGGTAGAAATCTTATGATAATGTTACAGCCTCAGCAGGCTGCCAAACCTAATATTTGTGGAACACTGGTGAATGGATGCCTTTGAAGAAGCTAGTTGTAGCTATTATAGTGTTACATTATTTTTGAATTATTGGGATATTCCATTGATTTACTGTAGACTTATTGTAACCCTAGTCCAAACCTTACACAAGCCTAAAAGCTTTAGTTAACAGTCAAACATTCAGCTAATCTGCCTCATCAGGACTGAGTGGCCTGGCAGCATGTTAAAATATTGCTCAATTCTGATTGGTGTACAGACATACGTGACATCACTTCTTTCCGACTGAGCCCAGCCCACTTTGAACCAGTAAGAAGAGCGCGGAGAAAAACACGAATGCAGAAATCTGTTATGTAAAATAACCGAAACTGTTCCAACTTTGGCAGAAAATTGTATGTTCATGTAGAACCATATTGCTCATAAAAAGAAGCTGACTGAGAAAATAGGCTTCCAGGGCCTTTTAAAATTCACATTTTCTATGAGAATAAACACAGAAACATTTACCTATCAGGACTTTTTGACCCTCCCAAAGAGAGCTATAAAAGTATACATACTCATTCACACATGACACAAAATACTACAATATCTGCCTTGACTTCTCTCTATTTTTCCAGATCTTAGGCATCCCTTGTATGAACCTGGTGGAAACACATTACCCTGCAGAGTGAAAACTTCAGGCCCACACTTGAGCAAAGTCAGACATTATTCTCATACACCTATAGCATAGAGGCAGTGGCTCTATTCTCAATCAATTATTAAGTACCCCAACTTCATAGAAAGCTTATTTTCCTCCCTGTTCCGAGTCAGACTGGTCTAATACCATGCTTGTGTGGCAGTCTTTGAAGCAGAATATGTCCCTGTTTGATGTGCATGCAGGCGCCTGTGGACAAATGATTTGCTTCATTCTCTCCTGTCTTTGTTCCTTTGTGTTCATTTTCGCCTTTGCATGAAGCGATTGCACCAAAACAAATTTTGCATATTCATAAAATTACTATTTATTTTTTTTTATGCTCTTCATGTTTTGTCTCGTCTAGAGGATGTTAAAACAATGCAATTATCAGGTGTTGGTTTGGGTTAATAGTGTGCATTATGCTGTATGATGTTTGAGGCATAGCATTTGCTGAATCAGGTTGCATGATTAATTAGACTCCTTATTCTTCACAAGAGAACAGAATTTGTACTACTTTGAAATTCCCTATATATGGAAAAAGCTGTCATTCACATGTCTGAGTGTAGAGTATTGAATTTTATTTGATCAAACTCTACAAAGCCCACAAAAAAACTTGGACTAATCTAAGATATTTTGCAGTAATGATGCACCACAGTTGTCTTGGCACCCAATTTTCTGAGACTGGAGGAAAATTGTCCCTTTTAAAAACTCCCAGACTTGCATCTTAATGATTCATGTAAACGTTTTGCTAACGTAATGCTTTTGAGCTCTGATTCAAAGTTTATGAAAACTAACTACTGTGAGTATGTAGGAAACATAATACTCATATTAGAAAATCTATAACATACAATGTTTATGTACATTTTTTTGCATGCAGATTTTACACATTTGAATTATGCATGTTTTGTACATAGAGAATGCTAGTTAGGTACCCTATACCTAGTAGCATTCTATAAGGATGTAGTACTGTCCTGTATTCACCTGTGCAAAGCAAATCTTTTATCTTGTGACCTGTTGGGAAATCAGTATTTTTGGTTTGTTATTATATCCATCTGTATGATAGACATGGTGGAAAACTAAAAACAGTGTATATTTTGTGGTTAATGGGGACCTATTCTGCTACTGAATCATGTTGTTCCACCTGTCCTGTTGATAATGCCAAAGTAGTCTAACTTTGTGACTTTACTCAAAAATATGTAATACGCTACCTGCTCGATCTTAACTGCACAGCAACAACAGTCAGATTAAATGACTTCACAATCATAACAATACACACTTGCTGTTTGAATGTGTGAAAAGTTACAAATTAGGGACAACATATTCAGTAGAGCAGATGAGAGATTATATGTGAAAATAAAAGAGTTATTAATTGGGCGGAAATGATTGACAGGTAGAAACAAAACCTAGTTACAGCTGTGGTTTGGGCCACTCAAACCACTAATCCTCCAACTTACTTTCAGACACTGCTCATCTCGGCCCGCTGACACCAAGCAGGCAAACCAGATAATTAGGTCAAGATAGCCAAAAAAAAAAAAAAAGTAAAGTAAATGCTCATAGCAGCCAGAGTTGAGAGAGCTGGGAGATATAGTGTGTCAGGATGTTTTCCTGTCGTCTGAGACTAACTGCCCCTTCTCAGACACACTCTGAGCTGTCTCACAACAACACTGCTTTCCAAACACCAATCAGAGTAAACCGAATTATAACGCAATGTAAAGAAACCTATTTGGAACATTTGAAAGAAGAAACTAAAAGCCAAAGTAGATTACAGTGTTACCTGGCCATAGAAAGAGATTATGAATTGGCAGAATATCTCTCTACTGTCAGATAGAAACTTATTAACAGTATATATTCACGTTAATGTGTACTGTCCAAATATTTGGACAAATTGTATTTTGATGCTTTGGCAACGTCCATGCCAATAAAGCCTTTTGAATTGAAAAAATTGAATAGAAAAATGTAGTGCTTTAGAAACTAAAAAGAAGACAGCTGTCCAAAAAACCATTTGAATCGAGCCAAATGCTACAGCACAACCTTTTTGTCTGTGAACGCAGTGAAAGCGGAGTTTTGTAGATTTGCTGACCTGTAGGGTCAGAAATTCAGCTAGAAATGTTTTACCATTGAATTTGCTGCAGATTCTAAGAACATAGTGACAGATAATATTGAATGAATAATAGAAAGCCCCAGGTGTAAATCTCCTGAGGTGAGTTTGCCCTTTTTACATTAGACACGATCCGACAGCTCCACTCGCAGGGCGTTTGTCGGCTCAGCTTATTCCGAGCAAATGTTGCGTGAATAAAAGTTACTGTTAATGGGGAAAAGTGACAAACTGTTTGTTTCAAACTCCTGTTTCTGACATTTGGGCCTGTTGAAGCACAGCCAGTGGTTTGTTATTTTCCTTAAAGATTCATTACTTTGCATGACTAAATTCCTCACAAAAGCGCTCATGTACTATATTTACATGAGACTTACCGTCATGAAGCTGTTCAGAGGTTTATCTTCACCAGTTTAAATATTATAAAGCAAGGTCAGGGTCGAAGATAATTACTTATTTAATCAAGTAACTGTTGATAAATTGACCATTGACTTGAGTCTTACCACTCACAGAGACTCACACTGGTAGAATTTGATGCCCCTTCACTACAGATACTACTGAGCTTCCTGGTTTGACCACTAGATGTCAATGTTGGCCAGGTGTCCTTTCTGGTCTGAATGGTTCAGTTCAATGAAATTACCTTCAGTTCAACTTTTGGAACATCCACATGGTTATATTCACCCTTATAAAAAGTAAATGACCACATCTTTTTGCATTTTTAATTTTTTAAACAGAATGAAGTGATTATCTCCCAGTGCTGTCTCCAAACTAAGGGACATATTCAGTTCACACAAAGAAAACGATTTAGTTATGAAACCAAATACTTTAACATTTTACTTATTAGGTCTTGAAAGTGAAAATAGCCAGGGTTAGATATGTCAATTCTGGTAAATTACATATGTGTGTTCATATGGTTGAAAATGTATCTAAAACTTTCCTCTCGTAAAGGCCGTCTCTTGAAGAGTTAGTTCGCCTTCACTCGCTGCTTGTCATTATAAAGGATGCCAAACAAAAAGCCTTATGTGACTCGTTCACCTCGGTGGTCACCTTTCCTGTTAATGGCAGCAGAAGCATTCTCGCCGAGAGGATTTGTTAGCACTTCAGTAACCACAAAGTGGGAGTACGCTCAGTGGCCTTAGCATAATAGCCTTTGTGAAATGTGTGTGGTTTTGGCTGTGAACCCTGATTGGCCTCAGACTGCTTTGTTAGGTCCAAATTTCTATGGTCAGAAATAAAGCAAAGTCATGTGGACCACCTCGCCTCGGTTATACAGGGACACAAACTGCTTCAGACCACATCCTCTCTAAGAAGGCCTTCACACACAGCTGCATAGTCAAATGACAGAAAGTACAGAAGGCTAAAAACTAATGATCTACTTTAATTAACTATTTAAAGTAGCCATTAAGTGTAGTATCTCTGAGTAGGCCCTCTTTACTGCCACATTTAATTATGTGTCTGTCTCCTCTGTCCAGATAACCAGGTCCTGCAATTTGGGAAGCTAGTAAGCACCTCCAACACCTATGAACCCGTTGCCCCTGGAAACCCCAGGAAGCCTGTAACTGTGACAACAGACCAGCCTCTGCTGTGGAGCATGGGCATCCATAAGGATAGTGAATGACAGGATTTGACTAATTACATAGCTACTTTTCTACAGCTGAGTGATGGCAAACTCACTAGTTCTGTTTTGTACAGAATGATGTTAAAAACACAAAAAATCTGAAAGCACCATTTCATGTGGCCAAAAATCTCATTTGTTTCTACGAGGTATGATAAAGACTTGGTCAGCTCTGTTGGAACATAGGAAAATTTTAATCTGACAGAAAGAGCTGATTACTATTTTTAGTTTATCTACCAAACTAGCACCGTTTACTTTTAACACCTGCAACATTTAGTTTTCATGCAGCACTTGGGTGTGCTTCTTCACTGCACAGGGATAAATTCAAAATGAATGCCTGCTTACAAATATTCACCTCATACGACCAGAGTCCAAGCCTTATTCCATACCAACATCTGGTTCCCTTCGAGAAAACCGTTTGTCGTTGGGTAACTTTAGGTAAGGACTGAGATGAGTTATCACTATGCCTTTAATATCTGCTATGTATCACAGCCTCCAGTATGTGCCTTTGCCATTCAGTCCTCCTGTTCCACTGTCCTCTTGTAGCTACCATATTAACAATGTCCGTTAAGCACTGTGGAAAATACCTTACACCCAGCTTCAGAGTGTTTTTATTTGTGCCTTTTGATGAGTTTAAATACTGTACTTCTGAAAGTCAAAACGTCAAAACCAAGCTGTTTACATGCTGTAGTGATAGCATGGCTAATGGAATAGACAGGACAGATCAGTCTGTGGGTTTCCATTTGTTTTATTTACATAGCGAAATATAAATGTTGTGCACAGAAAGTAAAAATGCCATCCCTTCTGTCCCCAATCACACCAGCCCAATAACACTTTGCACCACCGCCTCCTGTCCGCAGGTACTGAAGTTTGTGTTTTTGCTTTACCAGGATTTAACCGCCACTAGAGGAAAAAAACAAAACAAAAACAAAAAAGGCAGTGTTATTGACTGGAGAAACGTGGTACATAATTTAATGTAATATTCAGTTTGAATGACCAAGCAAACCATTTAATCACTGCTCAAGTAAGCTGCTCCCCAAAATACAATGATGTGTTTCAGCACCACTTGCAAACAGTTTTTCTTCCAAAAACAGACAATCCAACTTCTGCACTTTCGGATATTGTGTATGCTGACTATTATGACTATGCTAACAGCCTAAATGAATGGTATTTGAATGTTACATCCTACTGTGCACAGAAATAAAATCATGAATGCTACAAGTGTGACTGCTTCTTTCTTTGTATAGTGATATAACTTGACTATGCATCTTATAACCAATGATACATTACTGTATCAGTGTATTAATGCCTATTAAGTAATGTGGCAAGTGTAAATAAACTTTGGTCTTTTAATTAGTTAATGCTGTTCTATAATTTAAGTAATAGAATCAACAGTCTGTCTTATGCAACAGATAATCCTAATCAGATTCAGAAAAAGAATAAGTAGTGCCCATGTTAAAAAATATTTATAGAATTTGGTCTCATATTACTTTGCTTTCTGGTAATTTATGCTAGTAATTGGTCATAAGAGACTCTTGTTGACACCATCTAATGTTGGGTGACTATAGCATAACTAAGATTTACTGTAGTGTGGTCTAAAGAATTAGTGCTATGCGTTTAACAACACACAAAATGCAAGGCTCAATAAATGCTGCCACTTTTGAATCATGGTTTTGATTTGTTTTTATTATTGATAAAATTAAGGCACTCAAGCAGGGGACCTAAATTATACAAGAGCCTCTTCCAGCTCTGGTAAATACGTGGTATTTAAAATAAGATTCTTTGTTTATCAGTATTATTTGTAGACTACAAATACTTCAGAATACAAAGAATGTAATTTTTATATTGACAGCAAGACATTAAATAAACTTGCTATGCCGTACCACAGATGGACAGACAAAAACTTTCAGTGAATACCTGCATTACCCCATTCATCTGTTATTTAAGCAACTTTGCAGTGAGTAGAATGAGATGATAAAGAGTGGGTAGGGTCCCCCTCTCTCTCTCTCTCTCTGAGGAGTCATCACTGATATCAGTGAGACACTAAGATAAAATGTTTAGATAGCACTATCACCAGTTGTATGATACAATTTACCATGTAAATCATTTCTCTGTTACTACTACTACTTACACAATGATGTTGTTGATGGGGATGTGGATGAGTTTGACGAAGAAACCAATGAAACCCATGATGGCAAACCCAATCGCTGTGGCCATGGCAATCTTCTGGAATTCTGAAGGAGGGCAAAAAAATTAAAAAAAATCAATGCCAAGATAAAACAAAAATCAAATCACCTTATTAAAGAAAAAGTACCCATCGTGCTTTTTGGATCCCAAATGTGTTCAAGTTAGCCGAGCAGCTCAGGTTGGAAACTGGGTAGCTGGGTTGATACTCGACGCCGTTACCAGAACAACAAAGACTGGGCCAAATGAAAGAAGTTTGAACCTACCTTTTCTGTCGGGTTTTGTGCATCTCTTTACGAGCCTTATGGAGTCTTTGACGAACTGCCGGCTGGGCTCAACAAACTGCATTACCTGGTCCATGGTGTTAAAGCTGCGGACACACACACAAAAAACCCAATCACTTAAAACCTGGACTGCTTTCAGTGCTGACGTTGACTTCAGCAGCCGGAGCCTTTCATGACTCCCACAACGTTATAATCGTTAATATACCATAGGTGTTCTCTTTTTTCCATCAAACCAGTACCAGTGTATTGAAAGATATGTGTCTTTATCATTGAAAAACATGTCTTGAAGTTAGTTATGTTAGCAACGCATCCTTTCTAGCTAACGTTGTCGTACGAAAAGCTATCAGGTCGACGTAACGTTAGGTTAGCTGGGAATCTAGTAAATAAAACAAATAAAACTCAAATTTTCAGTTAGTGAGTTAGATGTATGTAAAAAATACAATAATGTTTATTAGAAAAGTACTTATCTTACCTGTTTGTGAGGTCGTGTTAGACGAGAAGACAGTCAGAGGAGTGAGGGCCACGTAGCTTTTAGGCAGCTCGTTAGTAGAGATGAGCTGACGTAGACTTTAGACGCGCATGCGTATGATCTTTTTTTTTTTTTTTTTGTAGCTTGAATTATTGTCCACACTGCCACCTCCTGGCCAGGAGGTTTTTATAAACAGACACAGGCTGCCAGTTTAACCCATGGATGTACCCCATTTTACTCATTTTGTTTATTATATCCGGCTTTATTCCAACTCTTTTTAGTTAGGCTGCAAAATAGGAAAGCAGTCGAAACTTTAAATATTGTAAGACTTAAAAGATTTATCACTGGAATTACTTTTTCTTACAATGTTACCTCCTTTTTTCTTTTCTCAAATATTGTGTTTTCCTGACTGTAAACAGCTACATGCATTATCCTATTTAATCTGCCTTTGTCTGTGTAATCTTTATAATTTAATAATGTAAAAATAATTGTAATTACTTAATCATATGGCATTGTTTGCTCTTCTTATTCTTACATATTAATACATACTACTACTGTATGTTTATGTCACAGCAGGGCAGCTGTGGGATCAGTACTGTTACAGGGGATGTCAATATAAAAATGTTAAGTATTCCTTTTTTTGGGTTCTGGTAAAATAAATCCAGACTCAGTCTTTGTCTTTATAAAAAACTATGTAATTTAATGTAGTGAAGCAGGTAGGAATATTTTACTGTCAGTGTCTTTGAATAAAGTACTGTTTTTTTAAAATAGAGTACATGACTGATGGGATATTGTTATTTGGTGAGTGTGATTGTACATCATAAATCATAATACACACATTGCTTTGAGGGTGTATTGGTCCTAGACTCCTCGTAGCCACTCCTCTTTCTCATGCCACATTCCTTTGGTCTTAAATACTCCCTTGTGATTTAGATTAAGATACGGTTTCTAAATAGAATTCTGGCATTTTCTCCTGATCCATTATACTGATTCTATGTTGTGACAAGTACCACACTTACAAAAATACTCGTGTCCAGCAAAAGACAAGTACATGTGCTGCAGTCCACTGCATTCTATATATACGGTTTTCCATCCATTATTGGGGCCTCAATCAATGAGCAAAATAGTGAATATTAATGAACAGTACCATGCTATAGGCAGCAGGATTCCAACATTATTTTTTACATTTGTCTCTTTAATGAATCAACCATGAACATTGAAATTCAGTCATCTGTTTGGTTGGCACTGGCTAAGACTTTAAGACCCTCAATTCTCTCATTATTAATACACTAAACTTTCCTAATCTCTTTTAACTCTCAATGTGAAAGGCCAATCCAACAGCTTGGAAAATATGAACATTAAGTAAATACACAACTTTGCAATATGTTTGCCAGTCTAACATGTTTAATTTTTACATTATGTACATATTGTCACATTACCATATCCCCAATTTCAGAGACTTTGCTGAAGCTTATTATAATTACAACCATAATGTAAATATATTATGATTAGATGTACTGAGGTACCTGTATTACCTCAGTACAGACACAACACAGAGAAATCTATGTTTTTCCTTCCTTGGCTAACAGGAATGCATCTGAAGCTGAAGAATGCATGATACAAGGCTGTTCAATGAAAAAAAATAATAATAATAATTTTAGACTATGGCTCATGTTTTACTGATCAATAAATGTTCATTCTGATACTTCATATTAACAGTCTTCTAAGTGCTTTAACTGTTAACCACAATACTATATGTGTGCCCTGATGTACAGTATTTCACTGAAATTTTACTTTGAAAAAGGGCTTTGGGGGTCTGTTTTGAGCCAAATTTGTTCTCATCAGTGCCAAAAACTATCCCAATGCCACACTGGAAACTTACAAACTGAGAGTTTGTAAGGGGCATGTATGAGAGACTTTCACAAACCAGGTCATTTTCATCCAAAGCAAGACCTGACTAATGTCTTTACAAGCTAGATAGAACAGCATCTGCACTCAAGATACAAAACTGACTAAACAAAGAATGTCCACATCAGTTAGTAAAAACACAGTTCAAGAGTAGTATTTTAGTAATAAATATTTATAACATTTTTCAAATCCTACAAAAAGTATTGAAATTCATTTGACTGTCAGTGAATGCTAATAAACAGTTTGACATATGGGTAAACCATCATGCAATCTTGTTTGACAAATACAACTGACTAAAACGTAGGATTCGTTTTTTTGATATTTTACAAAATAAATGGAGCTCTTAGTAGTGATCCAATGACTTCTGGACTGAACTGTACTTTGAGCCATAAAATACATATTTTTTTCCATAACAGTAACAGTATTTGCCGCTATTCACTGCCAGGTTATGCCAAGCATGCTGCAGCTGATCTCCCACAGTTTTTGGGCCAAGTCATCGTCAGAAGCAGTCCTTGAGCACCTCGCAGGAGCGCAGTCACTGAGGACACACAGGGACAGAGAATGGCCATTACACACTGTGTGGTGCATTTGTATGAGTGTTACATAATAATAAAAATTGTTAACCCTCAGCTACATACAGTACAGTAACACTGAGCAGTATGAAGCCGGCACTCCCCAAGCTCTTGCATAACCAAGTGTAGGTTGGCTGAAGTACTGTGTGTACCTGAAGTATCCTCCACTCTGGCCGTCCAGGCGTGGCTCCACAGCACAGTAGATGGTGGTCTGTGCTCCCTCCACCGTTGTCTTGGTGAAAATCCTGAAGATCTTCACTGCCACCTGGATACACTGGTGCTGGTGCCTCCACAGGTCAGACTGCACCACCCCCGGGTGCAGAGAGAACACGCTCACTCCTGTACCTGCAACACATACTGTATACAGTCACCTACACACATACCGTATATTCATGTTAACGCATGCAAACAAGTATGACTATATTATTAACACTCACATACTCTGCTAGGATTTTGCATACAATTTACAAATATTCCTGTGCAAAATATGCTTTTTTTCAAAGAATAGCCATATTAGCCACAGTATTTAAATTTTATTTTCATTTTGTTCTGCCCTGTAATGTCATATCTTCTGTTTGTTTCTGAGTTAAAATCCTAATGGACTGAGTTTTGATTATTCATATATTCATTAATCATTAAGCAAAAGAACAAAAGGAGCAATTGATTGAGGCACCACATTTCCAGGCGCTCATTTCTAGTAAAATCTGATAAATATGTAATTGCCATACTTACTGAGAGTGAGAAATGACAAGATAGGGACGAACAGTTATGCAAGCTATCCAGTGTGCAAGTAATGGTAAGTATAGGCTAGCTGACGTCAGTCTGTTCTTGTGTGTAAAACTGTATATAATGCTGCTATTCTGATTCACCTTTCTAAGCAAGAACTGCAAAGGCTCTTAGCTAACAGGCCTCCAAGCCCAGACATCCACACTTTCCTAAGTCTCTCAGCAAAGCCCTCCTACATGTACATGCTCACATGTTAACATAATCGTGTGTATGCCTATATCATGGCTACAATACAGATTTGTTCCATCCTTTGCAACATGCGCTTATGCACATATTCCTTGAAAACGTGAGTGCCTCACCTCACCTTGTAACCGTTTGGCAAGTGAGCGTGCAAAGAGGACATTAGCCAGCTTGCTCTGTCCATAGGCCTTCATGGTATCGTAACTCCTCTCACTGTTGATGTCATTCAGTCGAAGCCCGGTCCAGGTATGGGCCACTGATGCCACGACGACAATACGGGCAGGAGTTGAACGCTTGATGAGGTCCAGCAGCAGGTAAGTCAACAGGAAGTGACCTGAGGAAAGTCATGAAAAGACACACAATTTCAGGCTAGTGTCTCACGCTACCCAAGCAAATGTCACAAAAAATATAAAGGAGTCACTACACCACACTGTGAGGGATTTTCACACCAAAAGGGGTCTGAAAATCTAATCTTGGAGTACCGGTATAAACTGATGCACACCATGCCATGACGAGGAGGAGCCACCTGAGAAGAAACACTTTGGTACATCTGATGGAGTGGTGCAAAGAGGAAAATGACAAAAAAATTGTCTTTTGGTAGTTACTTTAGTAGTGTTTGCTGCAATACTCTTTATCACAATGGGACTATGCTATAGTCTAGCTCATGTAGTAGATACTATCAGTATGTCTTCTTATCGGCATTATGTTGTCGATAAGAAGGTCATGACCCCCCCCCACCCCCAATTTATGTAGCCTATTCGTGCGTGCGCATGTGTTTCTGCATGTGTGTGGGTGACCATGATGTTCGAGCACAGAGTGTTCTCCTCTCTGTCAGCCTGTGATAAATATACCACCGAGGAAAAGATAATTTGGAAAGAAGCCATGGTCCAAACAGGGAAAACCGACTGACAGCTTGAAGAAAACAGTAACTCTGGTTCATTTTCCTGGCTGATATGTTGGACAGCTTGGTTGTACATGTATTGCACAGCTTGTTAATACCACCTAATATGGATAAAAATATTTTTACCTTCTTTAGTAGGAAAATCCCCCCATCGCTATCTAATCTTATTATTAAATCACTCAAAGATATGACTGTCAACTGTTTTTGTTACTGTTTATTCATCTCACTGATAAACATCACAGCCAACTAAACCACATTATTGCATTTTATGCCTGCTTGGCAGATTCTTGAAAAATGTACATGAAATTTCGAATACAGGTAAAGACTACAACTTCCAATATGACTTACCCAAATGATTGACCCCTAACTGCATTTCAAACCCATCTGCAGTCTTGGAGTAGGGACACATCATGATGCCTGCATTGTTTATCAAGATATTCACTTGTTTCTCCTCTGAACAGAACATCCCACACAAACACAAAAAGAAAAGGAATAGTTAATAACCATTTCCCAGAACTATCATATGTTAAATAAATGGCATGAATGCAGATGATGTTCGGTAAATGGACTGCATTTATATAGCGCTTTTACAGTTTGCCTCTCATTAGCCCACGCACACACACACACACACACACACACACACACACACACACACACACACACACACACACACACACACCGAACCACAGCTGCCCCATTGAAGAAACCCATCACTGTCTCAGGAAATCAAGATACTAATGGTTAGTTACCTACCTTTGTTGATGAGTTCAGCAAACGCCCTGATGGATTTGGTGTCAGATAGATCCAGTTTCCTGATGACCACATTCTCATTTCCTGTGTCTTCCAAAATCTCTGTCCGCGCCTCCTCTGCCCTCTCCAGGTCTCTGCATGCCATGACGATGCGGGCGCCTGAAAAACAAGGGCCAAATGTCACGAGTTATGATAATGTCATGTTCTCCCCATTCCACACTACTTTCCTCCCACAGTCTAAACACATATAGCTCAGGTGAACTTGTAACTTTAAATTGCCTCTAGGTACAGAGGCAAGGTTTGTCTATGTGTGCTCACTATAGGCTCCAGCCCCCTCATGTCACTGAGGAAGAATAAGCAAATAGAAAATGCAATGATGGATGGGTGGGAACAGCATTTCACTATGAACTCTCTTCTTGTTTTGTTTGAGGCTTTATCTTTGTGCTGCAAGTAAATCTTAAACAAAACAGCCATTTTTACAGCCAATCTACTGTATTATACTAATGCCGGAACATAAACTTGACAGTGATATATTAAGGCAAATATTCTACACACATGAGGTTTCAATCCTTCAAAGTTTCCAAACTCCAAACTCCAAAAGCTTTGCTCATTTGCAGGCACACAAATCTCCCTACGTCAATTAAGGAGGAAGTACCTAAATATCTCTCCGTGTGCTTTTGATCCTCCTCTAATGTTCTCTAAACTCTCATTCAGCATCTCATTTAGCTCCGCTCACATGAACACTAGGCCCTCTCAACTGTGTCATTGTCACTCGCCTCTGACGCAAATTACAATGTATTCTCCTTAATGAGCCCAGAAAGGGGCTTTGAGGACACATACACACCCACAGACACACACGCAAACATGCATGCATGCCCATACAAACAAACAGATAGACAGACAACTCCCCCCACCACAAAACACACACACACACACACACACACACACACACATACGCACATACAAAATAGCTGCTGTGCCCAGCAATTATGGAAGAGGAGGGCCATTAATCATTTGGAGCGTAGTGTCTACATGCCATTAAAATGTCTTTGTTTCTCCTCTGCTGTTCCCATGTGAGAAAACCCATTTGTTCCCACATTTCCCTGGTAGCCAAGTTCACTCAATTAAATAAAGTAATAAACAAACAGTGAGAATGGAAGGTTATACTGAGCCAAGTTAAAGATCATCCAGCAGATGATCACACAGTATTATGCATGCATTGATAATGTCAGTATGCAAATAACGGCAAAATGCAAATAAAGTCAATCCTGCTCACATTCCAAATATTCAGACTCAATAATATGCTATTCTGACACATATTGACTTTTGTCATTTGACATGGATGATGCACATTTCACTTTGTCAACATGGTAAATGCGCCTAAAAACGAATGTTAAAACCAAACAAAGGTTGAGATTCAGTTTGGTTTTCCTGATACAGTGCCCCAAGGAACCACCCTCTGTTATGAATCCTTGCAAATCTAATCACGTTGTCATCGTGTTATTACATAATCCCATTTACTGAAAGGTGATATAGTGAATTGTCCAGAAGCGGGGACCACAGTATTGTTATTTTCCTCTGGCAGTAATGATTCTTTTCTTTCACTTTTCATGTTGTTGTTCTGTATTTATATTTATTCTGTCACACATAGAATCTAACACACATTACTGGACAAAAATAAGATTCCTGGCTGCCCTTTCATTTACAAAATAAAAGCAACACTTCAACATGTGCACACACACAAATGCACAGTGGCTGTTTTCAAAAAGTGGAGGTAGATGCCATGCTGAGCCTTTCGAGCGCAGACGAATGAACAAACTGAATCACGTATGCAGAACCAGTTTTCATATTATCCACTCTGCATGTGTGTGTGTGTGTGTGTGTGTGTGTGCACTGCTGGGTGCGCCCTCCCATCCCTCTTTGTTTCCTGTCTGGCTCGGGAGGGGAGCGGACCCTCACAATGCTCCCTCTGTCTCCTTGATGCCTTGCCTGTCTTCCATCACTGCCATTTGTCTTTCACTTGGATTGGTGAAGTGTTAAGCAAGATGCTCATTTTGGTTAACATAGCCTCAAATCTCTTTTCCGGGAATATGTAAGAGGTTAAGGTATGCTGGGGTTATACAATCACTTACAGCCAAACATATACAGTAGAAGCACATTGAAAAAGCAAACAAGTAGGATTAAATCAAATTCTATGATGGAGGTCTGGGGACAGAGGCCACACTCAAAGATCACGCTTTCTAGCTTTAAACCACCCAAGTACTAGAAGTGCTTAACTCCTGGGAAAAGAGTGGAATGTGCAAGTCATGGTGTGAAAGTTAATGAAAATTCAATAAAAAGGGAAAACACAGGGCAGGTACACATCATTACGACTGAGCCAGAAATAGACTGAGGCATGCAGAGACAGACGCAGCTGGACAGACACGCCTGAGCAGTACCTCTTCTTGCCAGGTCCCTGGCCGTTTCTTTGCCAATACCAGTGTTGGCTCCGGTGATGATGACTGTTTTCCCATCTAACCTCTCCTCAGATGACCAGTGGTTACAGCACACACTCCTGTACAGTACAACACACACAACAAAGTAAAGCACCAATAAAGGAAAAACCCATATGTTGAAAAAAAATAGTATTTCCCTTCATAACACGTAAAGGCATAAGGTTCCAACCCCCACTGCTGTTGCTGTCAGTAATCTGCTTTGTCTGTTTAAACACTTTCAGTCAGAAACGTGATCCTTTGTGGAATTTTCCATAAAACTGAAAAAGAAAGTAAAACATGCTAAACATCATCCATAAATTGATGATTACATGACTCTTTATCAAAATCGTCAGTGTTTGCTATATCCTGTAGGTGATCTCTATTTATATTCCCTGATTATGATTATGATATGAAAATACCTGGCTATTTTCCTGCAAGAATGAAATCTCATGAGCAAAAAAACAATCAAAGTGGTTAATTAAGCTTTTTCAATTACCCCACATAACAAATCATTTACAAGCAAAGAAAAACCGAATCGACACAAACGAGACCTTTTGCACAGGTCTAATCTACTGCCAAACCTGCTGCCTAAAATGTCTAACATTCCTGTTATGAATAGACCCAGCCACCTAACCTTTACCGTGTGTCACCGGCTGTGTTTCTTTTTTTCCTACCTGCAGTACATTCTTCCTCAAGAGCAACAAATTTCCACCTCAGGACCAGTGAGCCACTTTATTTACCTCCTTCAGCTCTCCCAAACTGTTCCGTGCTTCTCATCTCTCCCCACCCCGCAGCGTTTGCCATCTCAGTATCGCGGCTGGGCCAATCAGGAGCGAGCTGACGCATAATTGATTCACAACTTTTTTTTCTTTTTTTTTTTTACCACTGCAGTACGTGACATCAAGTGCAAATATATAAACAGCCCCCATAAATACACGTTTCGAAGGAAGAGGTCTATTACTAGGATCCATAGTAATGGTTGATAATGCTGTAATGATATGATGTAATAATAATTATGACCACCATGCTTTAAACATGATAATATTGCCAGATTGCCTCCTGGCCACTTGAGGTCCTCCCAAGTCTTATTGGACCAGGTTGCTAATACCTAATCCCAGTCATGAGAATTTCCAAAATTAGCTGTATAGTGTAAAAAAACAAAAAAACAAACAAAGGAAAGACAAAGAAAAAATAAGAAACATAATCTTGCTAAATGTTCAATAATTCCTTCAGAACAGGGGTTCTTGAAACAACTGTGAAGATTAAATAAAATGCCTGCTATATGCTCTCATGCTGTTAATATGAAAGAATAAAACACATGAGAACAATCAGCAGTTTGGAATATCAGTAGTATTTATTATTAGCTGCAGCTATTATCATTTCTTTGTCCAAAACGACTTTTACCATTCAAACTCTATTACAATGAGTAGATTAGGCTTGTTTTGGTATCCTGTTTGCCTGCTTACGCTACATATTTTTTTGTCCATCACATACATCACATTTTCAGCCTCTACTAAACCTAGCATCAGCATAATATTTGTAGTGTTATGGGTATCGTTGTATGTGCTCATGAATATCGCTTCATAGCATGTAGGAAAGCATATTTAAGCCTGTAAGTTTATCTCCAGCGGATGCCTAGCAGGTGGCAGCTCACAGCCCACAGCTTCAGGGCAGTGCCATCGTCCTGACCGGCCCTGGAGCTCTCTGCACTGGCACAGTCCCTGTTAGGAAAGGAAAGGAGAGGTTTAGACAGAGTAATGACCTCTTACACATGCAACATTTTACCTCATCTTCTATTGTGATTGGTGCAGAATTAAGGAGGGAAATCAATGACGAATGATGGCTTCTACATGGATTTGCTTTAACAGTGTATGTCAGGGGAAGAGCACATTTTGTACAGTCAGTGTATGGCCTATTAGTAGCTGAGATTTTAGACGTAGCTGTCACTAAGAAGACTGCAACACCCACAAAGCCTAAGACAGCTATAATTTCTGTTGACATTCTGCACTACCAAAGAAACAATGACATCTGCTTGTTTAATTGTGTGAGGTGTGATGCTGCCTGATGTCTGCTTTCACTTCTTAGCTTGTTAAGTGGCTTGGTTTGGCTCATTTGAATGGATTGATCTTGAGTGTTGCTGCAACAGCATTTCAAACTGACTTGTAGTGTCCTCCGGTGAGCAGCTGGTTCTCAGGAGTGACGGTGCAGTAGACGGTGGTGTTGGCTCCCTCTGCTGGGGTCTTGATCAGAAAACTGAAGCTCTTGACTAAGTCCTCAAGAGGGCGCATTAGGTGCCTTGTTATTTCACTGTTCACCACGCCAGGGTCCACAGAGTAAGCCATCACACCTAGAGCTGCAGGCAAAGGGATGATTTCAGGTACAGAACTTTCTCTCAAATGGGTTGACGTGAACTTCTCAAAACGTGGTTGGTTTTCTATCTCATAATATTGTTTTATTCAACCTGATATGAAGAAAATCCTTGACAGCAACCTAACACTAGTCAAACACTAGTTACATAATGCAGGGGAGTAAAATAATAAATACATTGGATCACTATCAGAATCCATGGCAAAATTGTTCCTAAATTTTACATATGCAATCCATGCATAGTTTGGTACAACATGATAATACCTTAATACAAAAAGCTTAGATTAATAGTGAGAATGGCAAACAAGGTGTGATCGGTGGAGCAATGCTTAATTCTTTAAGACAGCTGTGTTTTCTGCAAACGTGTTTCTCCTTGCTCTGTTTGTTGCCCAGGGCGGTTGTGGTAGAGACATGAGACTCTCACACTGGCAAGAGATGCAGATCGATTTTTTATGCACAGGGAAAGAGACAAAGAGGCTCAGGAAGAGACATAAAGACAGAATATGACACATAATCTGTGTCACAAACACACACCCTCACCCTCAGTCCTTTTGGCCAGCTCTCTGGTAAACAGGACGTTGGCCAGCTTGCTCTGTGCGTAGGCCCTGACAGGGTGGTAGTCGTTCTCGCCACTCAGGTCATCAAACTGGATCTTGCCCATGGCGTGAGCTACCGATGACAAGTTGATGACCCGGGATGGGGCCGAGTGCTTCAGCAAGTCCAGTAACAGAAAGGTCAGGAAGAAATGACCTGAAGAGGGAGAAAATGGGGGCCCATAAAAATGTCAGTAAATTTATTTTAATCAATAAGAGGCCCCCAGAATTCACATGGGGACAATCTCCCCAAAACTGGTATATTTCCTCAATATTTTAATCTCCTACCCAAATGATTGACTCCAAACTGCATCTCATATCCATCCACTGTCAGGTCATAAGGGCACATAGCCACACCTGCATTGTTGATCAGGTAGTGAAGAGCCTTCTCAGCTTGAAAACAAAAACATATGTTGCCTGCATTACAGTCTTTATGAAAAAGGTTTACTGTATTCTGGAGTCTGCGTGTGTGTGTGTGTGTGTGTGTGTGTGTGTGTGTGTGTGTGTGTGTGTGTGTGTGTGTGTGTGTGTGTGCGCATGCGTGCCACCCACTGTTGTAGACATTCTCAGCAAACTGGCAGATCGATTTGGTGTCGGCCAGATCCAGTTGCCTGGCGACTACCTTGGCTCCCTTCACCTCCCTCATGATGTCATGAGCAGCTTGCTCTCCCTTTGCCATGTCTCTGCATGCCAAAATCACCCGTGCACCTACGGAGATTAATACCTCTTAATGCTAACTGTGTGTTTGCGTGTACGTTCATGTTGAAATTTGAACAAGGTAAGGCGGTGTTGAGCTGACTTTTAAACATGTGTCTTTCTCTCGGTGTTTACACATCAATATATACAGCATGACAGTTATAAGTTGTAATTCCAGTTCTCATATGCTTTTAGCTGTATTTTATTGATACCAGTATTGGTTCATATGCTTATGAGAATTATTTATTTTATTTAATTCATCAGTTTAATACTTGAGGCACCTCATTATATTTGTTACTCTTGCATGAGCTTGTGAAACAGGCGCTCTGAGTCACACAGTAACAAAGAATAACACAGAGCCTATAAGTCAGCATGGCACTCATTTGACTGCCTTGTGCAGCTCTGTTTGCTTGCCTCTGCCAGCCAGGTCTTTAGCAGTCTCCTTGCCTATTCCAACATTGGCCCCCGTTACTATAGCTGTCTTCCCTTCTAGACGCACATCTGAAGACCACTTGGGGATAAACAGAGACCTGAGGAGTGAGGTATGAAGGTATAAATGATTGGAAAAGTATTGATATTGACACACAATAAAAAAGAACTTTGTGAGAAAAGTGAAGGGAATAAATGATTGTTTATGTGACATGTTTGTTTAAACTTCCTGAAACTAAATTACAAGGTGGGTGAGGTTTACCACCTTAGGCAAAACAGTGAATGCCAGAAAGTCACTGCATAAAATGAAGTTAAAAGTCACAGGCTTTGAACTGACTTAACTTGACATTTGAACAGACCTGAAGCAACAACCTCCATCTTTTACCCAAAACAGGGTAAATAAAAGTCACTTGTGAATTCTATTTGGCTTACGTCTCGTATTTAGTACTGAACTTTCGTCTTCTCTTTTTTTTCTGGTGAAGATATCCTACATGAGAAGCTTCTTACCTGATTGCTTGCATGTCTGTAGTTGGTGACTTAAAGTTGCAATATCCCTCCTAAAGTCTGAGTGGCTCCTTATTTCACCGATGTTGTCTCAAGACTCAAATCCAGAGATGTGAAAGAGAGGATGACAGAGAAATGAGTGAGGGAGAGAGAGAATTATGTTTTTGCCCATAAAATGATTTAGAGTACATTGGGAAGTCAAAATTAGATCCAAATCCCCCTCTGTTGAAAGTGTGTTATTGTAATTTGCCAGAATTTCAAATAGCGTTCCTGGTGAGCAATCACATGACAAGTACTGCTATATTTCAATGAGCCTAAGTAACAGAGAACTACTGTATTTGTGCATTTAGTTACAGCTTAATAATGACATGGTGATGATATTAAGAATTGACTCAGCAGACTCCATCTTACACAACAAATTGTTGGGACGTCATGTATCTTTTCTTTTATTCTGGCCCAAATTACCATTGCAAATATTATTGGTGCCTGTCAAGGATAAAGGAATTGTTTAGGTCTTTTATTTGAGTAAAAGTAGCTATACCACAAAGAAAATACACGTAAAAAATCTTTCTTATTTTGATACATTAACCTGTAAGCAGAATTTTAATGTTGTACCTGCTTGTCCAAGTGTTGCTAAGTGAAATTACTTTAAGTTTCATTTAACTCTTTTAGGCAATTCATCATATTTAGAAGCTCCTCATGGAAAATCATTATCTGTGAAGTAACTGCATCTGGTGAATGAGAAATGACCATTGGAGAAAACTAACTAATCTTATATAAGTGTCTGTGCAGAAGAGTCACTGCAGGTGAAATTGAAAACCTGGCTCCACAGGTGAGCCGACTATAATTTCAGCATTTCACCACTGTGGATTTTCTGGTGCTTTCCACAGGAAGGTCTCAGTTATCACCTAGCTGTATGTGAAGCTGTTATCCTAACTGCTGGTTGGGGTGACAATGACAGTTTATTTGGTCCTTGAAAGGGCTGGAGTGCGAACGTTGAACCCGGAGCATTACTCAAAGAGTGGGTCTCCCCTCCCCTTCTTTAGCGGCCTCTTTTCCTTTTATTTTATTATCATTTAAAAATTGTGCGTGTGGGTCGTATGTTTGCATTAGTATGTTTTAATGAGACCACAGACTATATCAGCACAATCTGATATCGCCGTATTGTTCTTCCTACAACTTTTTAAAAACAATTTTTTGTTATTGAACAAATTGCACATGTTACACACTGACAATATAAGGATCCACAGTGCAAAATCCAAACATTCAAACAAATAAGTCAGGGGGAATAATAAAATAAAAAGATAATTTAAGGCACAATTTATAATAGTATAGACAATTTAAGAATCAAGGCACCTATACAGTTAGTACACAACTCATGACTTGTTTTCATGATGGAAAACAAGTGGCTCTTTAGTGTCCAGTCAATCTCAGCCCAAAGAGATCGGCTCTTTCAGAACACTGGAGAAAGTCAGTGAGACACATCTTCATTGGAATACAAACTTTGCTCAGAACAGCTAAGATTGCATTTTATTTATATATATACTTTACATGCAACACATGCCTTTGCAGTTTTTATGGCTTTTTTGTTGGTACAAGATTTAATCACTTTTATGTACTGTTCAAAATCTTTGTAAAAAAAACAGTAAAAAGGGGCCTTTGGTTTGTGAAACATAGCTTTGCAACTGGGAGAAAAAGGCCGGAAAAATACTAAAGCTCGCTTTTTGCTCGCACGCATATGCAGTAGGGAACAGAAGGTAAGCATTAAAAAATATGACAGGACTATTTGAATTTGAGTACATTTGCATCATATGGACCAGCGAAATCTAGTTTAGGTAGCTTTTATTAGCTAAATGTAATTTGCTCCTGTTGTTTGCCAATGTTAATTCCAGATAGCATTAGCTAGCTCCTTTATAGAGAACGGCTAACCTTATCTTCTAACCAGATACAACGCGCATTTCATCTATACGCGTTAACGTGACAGAAAATGAAAAAGAAAATGACGTGTTACCACAACAGAAAATGACGTATAATTGTGGCAGAAAATTATATGTTAAAGAAAATGAAGCGTTAAACAACCACACTCTCATGTTAACATGGTATATTTTTTTTATGTGTTAACACAACAGAATATTAAGCGTTAACACGTCAGTGGAAAGCGTATAATGTCTTAGATATTTCGTGTTCAGACATTAAAATGCGTGTTATCACGCTTTATTTTTACACATTAACACAACAGAAAATTACGCGTTAACACGTAGAGTTTGGTCGTGTTAACATGGTATATTTTTACATGTTAACACTACAGAAAATTACGCGTTAACATGTAGAGTTTTTCTGGTTGTGGCCACTGAGGGACCTTGAATCATGGCACTCATACATATTCATAATGAGTGTTGCTTCAAAGATGTCTAACAACAACGCAAGGGAGCACGTGCATAAAGGAGTGATGTGAGTGTCTACGCACTTGTTACAGGCACCTATGGACACCGCAAAGGAAATGACATAGTATGATGGCCCTGAACAAAAATGTAAGTTAAGTTAGCAAATATTGCTAGCTACATAGGTAATTATTTATTTAGGCCAAATTCCACATCCATGGGCCAGTTAATTATATTTATGGTAATTATTTTCATTCTCTGACTCAACCCACAGCCATTAGTCTAACTTATGTAGGTTTGCACAGAACTAATGTCAACATGGCCACTGGTTATTAAACCTGAACATTTATCATTTTTTATTTACATTGGTAAATTGATGACAATTACAGGTACTGTGGAGAGCACCACATTTGAAGATCTCAAATGCGCCCCAACTTTAGCCACTTTCAAATCTAAATTACAAACTCTGCTGTTCTCCTGTGCATTTGCATTTGCATGACTGGTTTCTCTAATGCACTTATTTCCTTTGTTGCATTGGCAACTTACATCTTACTGCACTGTAACTGTATTTTATTTAATTTTATACATTTTATTTAATTTTATGTATCTTAACTTAATTAATTGATCTTTTGTTACTTCACTTTAAAATTTCATTTTAATTTATCTTAATTGATTTTATTGTTTTGAATGTCATTCTAATGTTTTTCTTTGCCCATGTAAAGCACTTTGAATTGCCTCTGTTTGAAATGTGCTATATAAATAAAGCTGCCTCGCCTTACCTTGCCTTGGCCCCACAGCTTTCATAGGACGTGATCATAAATGTTAACCGTTAGCTGACTAGTTATTATAGATGAAAAGTGCATTGTATGTGGTTAGAAGCTAAGGTTAAATTAACATTAGCAACCAACAGGAGTAAGTTACATTTAGCTAATAATAGCTATAGCTAAACTAAATTTCACTGGTCCATATGATGCAAATGTACTCAAATTCAAATGTCTATCATATTATTAAAGAAAGTATTTTTAATGCTTACCTTCTGTTTCCCATTGCATATGCGTGTGAGCAAGAAGGCGTGCTTTAGTATTTTTTCCGGTCTTTTTCCCCCAGTCGCAAAGCTATGACATTACAACACTGTGATTGGTCAGTTGCAATGGTCATAGGTAGGAACAACACCAACATGGTGATATCAGATTGTGTGACTATATCTAGTCAATGTAGGACCTGCTTATAAAAAATGTGACAAACAGAGCCTTGCCTTGTCTTGCATTTCTTTTTAAAGTCTGAATTTTCATATTTACTTGAAATTTCTTGTCTTCCTGTCATCCTAACATACAGTTACCACTAGGGGGTGGACTGTAGCAACTGCCTACATATCTTCAGTCAAGTGAGAGACTGTTTTTCTCACACATGGAAGGCTGAAAAAACTACAGAGGTTCTGTGTTGGCCGGCCGGCCAGCCAGGTCTCATGTAAACCATGTGAAAGCTAGTCATAACTTCCTGTTTTCACAAACAACCATAAAATAAGCCGAGACAAGATGCACACTTGCACACATGCACACACACACACACGCATGTGTAAACATACTCCTGCTGACCCAAACCAGGCCTAAATGAGTGCTGCCAGCTCCTCTCATGTGGTCTCTCTGTGACGCTAGCTGGTCTGACTGCTAGATTAGTTTTTCCTCACAGCTGCTCGCCATCCCCAGGCCTGATGAAAGGCTGTCTGTCTGTCAACACAGGGACAAAGACAGAGAGGCTTTGCCACATGTGTAATTAGAATTGTTTCACAAAGATTATAGATCATCTTGAGGAGATAAATGACTCGTTCATTGTAAGTTGTCGATCCCAGAATAGGAAAGTTGACAGAGAGAAACCACAGAATGCAGGATAGCAGCCATCCGTAAAATGATTAGATGCAAAACATATTTAATTTCAATCAAAATATTCTTTCAGTCATTCATTGCAATAGGGTTGATTTATATGTACATAATTATTGTAACTCCTATAGTGTGTGTTTTGCCTGCTGTTAATGGCTCCACTCACACCGCACCTCAAATCAAACGAGAGGAAGCACAAAGTGAATATTCATTCTTGTTTCACAAATACATCAAGCTCCTTTTGAAATATATACAAACATTGATCACATGTGCATCTTCTGAAATAATACGTAAACAATCTACTTTGTAAAATTAATTAAAACTAAATATGGACAGGCTGACATTTTGCTTTTCTTCATTAAGGCTTGCACATTAAAACATAATGAAACAAAACAAACCAGTAATAAAATAGCTTATCAAATGCATAGCATTTTTTTCTTAGATACAAACTGCACTCGTGGTGCAATAAGAAGAGAATAAAAAATTCAACATACATGATAAACAAGCGTCGTACCAAAACTGGATGTGTCTCTTTACTGTAAAATAGCTTTTGTAAAACTCTGCAAACCACAAAAAAGGAAAATTCACTCAGTGAAAGGCTTTAAAATCATCACAATTTCTTCTTTTTTTTTTTACAAACTTTGGTTCTACCCTGCCAGACCTTAATGTAGCTAACAGACTGAATTTTCTACAAAAAAATTTTTACTTTCATGGCATGATTTTGTGAGAGCAAACACAATTATTTCCACATGGTGGATATTTTCTTATGTAAGGAAACTCTTGAAATCATCCAAATGTCAAATTTAGAACGGTTAAAAACTAGGAGTCTACAGACTTTAACCTGGGCCATTCAATGATGGATGGTGGGAAATGAAACATGTAGTGACTTCTTTGTATTTGCAATTTCCATACAACAATAAAAACATGACGTTCTTCCAGTCTGAACTCTAGTTCCACATCCAATTCCCAACAAAATTCCCCATCATTGTGTGGAATGGAGGGAGTTTCCATTTGGAAAAGCCTGCAGCTTTCCACTGAAAAATGAAAAAAGGCGCTTTAGAGATGCCTGAGGCAAGATTCAGATGCACTAAAGTGTGAAATGGGACATGTTAGATTACATTCCAAACAAATGATATAGGCATAGATTGATGGCTTCACATCCCTAAACATTACTCTATTTACACCTGACTTTAATTAAAAGCCTTCATTTCCTTGTTGTTGTATGGAAAGCTGGTGTGGTAGACAAATTGTGTTTTTTTTTCAGTTCATTTTGTAATTTAATTTGGAGAGAAGTTATATGAGGTGAAGTAACCAACAGAAACGATCAGAGGCCATTTTTGCGATGTCTAACTGATGCTTATGTAGATGATCACTGTAGTGACAAATAAAGAGCCACTGGTCACTTTTCACTTTCCCAGTGACCGCTCCTCCATCGCTTCCTGGACTGGCAGTGTCTCATCTTGCAAGGTGCTGTAGGAAATGCAGTCCCCTTGTGACCTCAGGCTGCTCTGGGAAAATGGGGCCGTCTCATTGGCCTCTTCCTGGACAGGGCTCCCAAAGGCATCGTCCTGCCCCGCCCCGTCGCTGCCAAGAGACGTCTGGCTGACATAGACGACGATGACATCACCGCTGAAGTTCATCACCTGACCACTGGAGATGAAGGTGGTGTTGTGGTTCCCAGACACCTGACCTGAACGGAAAAATGCGGGAGGGAGAAAAAGAAGAGATTGTGAGAAGTATAATACACATGAAGACGTAGGCAAAGGAATGGTACCTGGGTGAGAAACGGGACACTGTTTATGGATAATATTTGCCTGGTGATGCAGTAAATTACCTACATTTTTGGCTGTAAGTGGGCTAGTGTGACAAAAGCCATGACAAATGAATCAACATGTCCCACTCTAACTAGTATAGAAAATGGCAAGTGCAATTACACCTTATTGAGAAATATGTAGAAGTATGTATATACTGTATATGGTATGGTGTGTTAGACACTGCCTTCCAATTTCTCCCCTACACACAGGCAAATAAAGTGATAAAGTGACTATAACTTGGCTAACCTCAGATGACAAATGGACAGTGGGTGTAATGACCATGCCGGGCGACCACAGAAAGGCCACAGCAACATAGACCGCCATATCATATCCTTTCTGCCCTATTTGTTTCAGAGTCCAGCACTTTTTAGCGTGAGAAACTCACGACCTCTTAAAACAAAGCTATTTGTCAAGGGTTTATGGTTTTACAGACATGGCTGAATAAATGCAAAAAAAAAGAGCTGTCAACTCTTTCTAACCTTCCATTAGCATGTTACTCCAGAAGAGAACATTCCATGGTTTATCTCAACTTTTCTTTGTAAATCTACCATGTAATATCTGCCTCAAAATCATTTGTACAAACTTGTACTGATCTGTTCATGTAGTTCCAACCAGGTGAATTAGGAAATAAACGGTGTTTTTGTTTTGTAAGCCATCTTTCACCACATTAAGCTTCTGGTTCCCATTTTATCCAGTCTCCTGTCTGACTTGCGAGCCGACAGAACAAGCCGACCCTCTGTGACTCACAGCTCATGCCTCATCTATTCACACATACTTATGTGCACGCACACACATGCACACAATCACAGTAAATGTAAGCAAACAGGCTCTAGCAGACACTTTTACACCTACACACACACACACACACACACACACACACACACTGAAAAGCACACATAGCCCTATAAAGTTGAAAAGACAGACAAACACAATCACACACACTCACAGAAAGTGTCTCTGTGTTCCCCTCCCCATCTGAGAGTGTTTCCCGGAATACCAGTCTGAGAGGTCTAGCTTGAAAATATGTCATTTCACCACAACTTTGAAAACAAAGCTCTGTGGAATCTGCTTGGGTTCTTCTGTTTATCCTTTCTTAATACCAAGCTGATTTTTCTGGATGCCCAACAACAAGCATTACAGTCTACTGACAAGGGTTTTAAACCAAAGACTAAAGATGAACTCTTGTAGAACCCCTCTCCTGTTCAGTCTCAAAGAAAACCACAATTGTACACAGTTCTCCCCAAAATCTTACTTATTTTATCTGGACATCTGCCAGTTTAATTCCTTGAGCAGTAAAATATATCTGGGTCATTACTACTGTTGAGGTGCCCTTGAACAAACTGTTCCAGTGGAGCTGCTGAGTGGCCAACAGATAAGACTGATGCTGTATACTGGACAGCTTGTATGTGTGAACTACATGAGACTTGAGGTTAACAAAATATTTCAGGTGGACAGGTGAAACCTCTGACCCTTGCTTGGCCTTTAAATAGCATGTACGGGAAGTCCATTTAATGACCTTTTATTACTGCATGATGGGAAATGGTGTTCATTTCAGGCCAGTAAGTGTGTAATTAAAGTACCCAGCCATCAGTGAGAGTCTGGTGTGTGTGTACTGTATGTGTGTGTGTGTGTGTGTGTGTGTGTGTGTGTGTGTGTGTGTGTGTGTGTGTGTGTGTGTGTGTGCGTGTGTGTGTTTTTGTTGGGTGGGCAGGGTTATAAAAGTATTACTCAAGCTGCGCACATCTTGCTTCAATTAAAGATGTGGTCACTTTGCGCAACCCTATGGAACTCTGGGTAAACAGGAGCTTTGTAGATGGCATCATTCACACTGACACACACACACACACACAGTGTGGTTCTGGTGGTTCACTAGCTCATCAAACACTCACATATCTTATTCCTGCTCCCTGTGTGGTCCCCCAAGATTCGGGGTCCAACTAGCAATACTGGCTTTAATAAGACATATTTCTTGGAAACAATCACACAAACTTCTTATTCTTATGCTGAAACCAATCCTCTGTTGTAAGTTGTGTTCGGCATGTTCACCTAATAATACCCCAGTTTGAGCTAACCACTGGCCCGATCAGACTGTTCTGATAATACTGCTTTTATAACTAACCATAACCACTCAGTGTTTGAGGCACAATACATAAATAAGTTTCCCAGATATTTTTCTCTTTGGCAGTGTGCAAAGGTCTCTGTGAGAACAATACAAGTTCAACCATGTGACAGTAAAACTTCCCATTAAAACCAACATATATTTCATTCTGCTCTGTTATTGTTGGTGGCTAGTCCCACCTATTCTGCGGAAAGGGAGCACTGTTATGCAGTGTACCAAATCATGTATGGGTATGACCCTGTAGCAATACAGTGGTGACTGCCTACACAAACAAAGAACACAGAATCCACCTTTCAAACACAACTGTGGTCCCACAGTCTTTGTAATGAGCCATCATCCCCATGGCACACAACCACTGTGCCTTCAGTTTTCAGTGACATTACTGAGTGGTCATAGCAAAAATATCCAGGAAATATCCAGCTCCATAGCATCTTTGTATTGTCCCAAGAGAGCTAAAAATAGCTTGACTTCCTGTGAATCTAAAACACCGATGTATGGAAGCACATTTCCATCATGGAAAAAAATGAATGAAAAGTTGGGTAATAATAAAAATACTAAACACTAATTTCACACACAAGTTTTAAATTTTCACCTACCTGAGGTAAGAGTTGGTTCAGCAAGCTGACTATGGAGGCTCTCAGGTGAGCACTCCAGTTCTGACTCCACAGAAGAGAGCTTGTTTCCCCTGCTATCCCCCCAGGAAAGTCCTTGGCCTTGCTCCGGGCTCGAGGCCTCAGGGGGCTTGTCCAGGTAGAGATCAGATGAGGAAGTCATCAAGGGGCTGACCGAGGTCATCACGGAGGTTGTACTTTTCACTGTTGAGGAGGGGTCTGTGCTTGCCAGTCTGTATAATTCCTCCTGTTTTACCAGTGACCTGTCAGTCAGGTGAGGTTTGAACTCCGGTCTCACCTGAGCCTGAGACAATGGCAGGCAGAGTTCAGGTAGCGGACTGGATGGAGGGATTACAGAGGAGGTGTGGAAGAGTGGAGGAGAAAGAGAGACAAGAGATGCAACACCTGTCTCAGTCTTGGACAAGAGCATCTTTTCTTGATTTCCGTCACCCTTTTCTCCACCATTGTCTGCCTTTACACTCTCACTTTTCTCCTCTTTCCCACTCTCATCTCCATCAAACCCTCCACATGAGCAGGTCCCCGGGGTCCCGGGGCTGACAGCCTGGCTACAGTCCTCATTCTCCCCGACTTCCAATGGTTCGCGGACGGGAATGACACATACACAGGAGCCTGCCAAAAGAGGAGACGCACTACCAACCTCCTCTTCTTCTGACACCTCCTCAGGTTCTCCAGATCCTTCACTCTGATCCTCCATCAAAGTCTTCCCGTTGGTCCCTTCTTCCTCTGTCATTTCTCCTGTGAAGGGCAGTGAGACCTTGACATTGGGAACAGAAGTGGGGAAGGTGCATGGGGGTTCATCAGCGGGGCTGTGGAGTGATTGGCAGAGTTTGGTCATCTCACATGGTGTACATTTGGGGCTTCCAGGGCCTCCTCCCCCTGTTCCACTGTGGTAAAGAGGGGCCAAGGTCTCCTAGAACGACAGAAACAAAAAAAGAAGCATTGTAAATAGTGGTTATTTTGTGCATGAATAGTAAGAAATATGTGATTTCCCAAACCCTACACCATGTAGTAATATAAGTGCTGTATTTGTTCCTGCTCTTTCATTTAATCATATATTTCATAAGCAATCTAATACATAGATGTCATTGCTTGCAATAATGTTGGTTTCTGTGTATTTCTATTGCTTTTTAACTGAAACTCCACTTTACCTGTTGTATCCTAGTCCTCTTCAGATTCTGTACACAGGATCGTAGATTTACTAGACAAAGAAACAACATATTGTACCGTAATACTGAATAAAAGCAAGTCTAAAAAGAACATATTTAGTTTTTATCTACCACTTATGTCTGTTGTAAACCAATGTCTATGATGTATAACACATTAAAATCAGGTCATAAACTCATGTAAAGAACAATGATGAAACATCTACCTAGAGGAGAAATATATTAGTGTAACCTACCAGAGAGTAATTTCAGTTTGTCCTTGTAGCAGAAGAGGAGCAGGATGAGGAGACACAGAACAGTGATGACTGACAGCACTGACACTATAACCCAGGAGGGTGCTGCACCTGCAAGAAAGAAGAGTTCAGAGCTTGTTTTAATACTCTACATCCACTGTCAATCATAAATGTCTGTGAAAGACACAAACAAGTCATAAATATCTGCCAAAGATACAATAAAGTAGAAAGTTTTTCTCCTCTTTAACCAACATTTACTGTGACATTTAAACTTCCAAGAAGAGGAAATTATTTGCCATATTTGCTCTAGGTGCATTAAATTGGCTTTTCATGGTGACAGTCTGCAGTGAACATGTCCATGTCTTACCAGAGACAGGTTGTCCACACCTTGCGTCGGTCTTATCACTGCCAGGCTGTATTTCACTCCTGCCCTCGGCCTTACAGCTAGAAGAGAGGATGAAATCACAAAAGCACGGAGTGAAGAGGAATATTGGACAACTGGACGTACTACATGTTTTGTTTTCTTTCTTTCCCTCCACATTTTACCAGCCAGCCTGCCAGCCTTTACAGTTAGATGGATCTGCAATGGCGAAGGACAGAAAGAGGCACAGATGGAGAGAAAAACAAAATTCTCTCTCTCCATCGTCATCATCATCATTGCAGATCGGGCCGGCAGTGGTAGCTGGTGTCTGGTCCAAGGTTCCAGGGGAAGCGGTGTGAGTATTACTCATAACAGCTGGCTGGTGGTGGTGCGGAGGACAGTTACACAACTGCATTTTTCCTTCACAACATTAAAAGATTCCAGGCTAAAAACTGTGTGTATGTGTGTGTGTGTGTGCATATATACACTTACTTAGTCCATTGTGTACATTGTTCGGCACTATCGTCAGCAGAGAAGAAGCCTTTTTTACAGGCTACACAGATCTGCCTTCCAGACTCTGGAATTAAAGACATACATTGTAGTATACCTCTAAGTGACACTCTGCTGTAATTGTTTGATATGAATGTGGCGTGTTTTGTGTTAGTGTGTCTCACCAGGGACTACCTCGAGTCCAAATCCAGCACTGCAGGTGGGTATCTTCTCGCAGTACTCACAGTTGATGGGATAGCATTGGAAGCCGGAAACGCAGCGACACGGCTCCTCTGCCAAAGGGTTTTCAGGCCTCTCCTTAAAACCCTTACCTGGACGTCAAACAGGCGATAAAATATTTGGAAACAACAACGTTATATTTAAACATTTGTTTTGTTAAGGCAGGAGGAGCAAAACCTTTAAAATGGTTTTTCAGGGTTTTGAAAGCATTGTTCAGGCTGCAGGTACTGACCTGGGTCGCAGAACTTCTGCTGAAGACAGCGCTTATTTTCAGTCCAACTGGGCTGGTATTCACCATGACTACATTTGACACATCTAGTCTGCTGGGAATCATCGCAGTCAGTGAACACACGGAAGCCTAACGAACAAAAAAAAAGTTTAAGGGACAGAGAGTAAGAGGGAGGAAGAAAGACAACCTGTACATAATTACAGCAACCACTAAAAACCTAATGGAAGAAGAGAAAAGAAGGAGGAAATTAGAGCCCTCTTTCCTCTTTTAAAGAAGTGGGTTCTTCTAGTGGATCAAATGTCAATGTAAACTGTGTGTGTATGTGTGTGGTTGTGAAAACACATGTGCATGTCTGAGCCATTTTAAGCCAAAATGTTCCATTTTTAAACATCCTTCCTCTTTTGACTCAGGATCTTTGTGAATGGAAATCTATTTTTATTTTATGCTGCTTCATTGAGTAAACCAGATGTGTAATATGCTCACACTCATTTCTTGTGTTTCACTTGTGTATGTGTGTGTGTTATTACCTTGTTCACACTTCTTGCAGCACCTGGAGTCTTTTAAGTAATGTTTTTCATCACACTGGAGCGATTTGGAGACCGCATTCTAAGAAATATCAAGACATAAAATTAGTTTTCCTTTGTGGAGGTTTACACTAGATGATTACTTTTGCAAAAACATACACTTAGAGCAAATTTTAGAGGAAATTTGCTTGATCAAAGACATCAATTTTCCATCAGTGCATTACAATTTTCCTCAATGAATGCCACGCTGTTCTGTGGATCTCCTTCTTCAGTTCTTCTTTCAAATCCACACGTGATATTTTGAGATGGCGGTGAGTAATGAGAGGAAGAGGATGGTTAAAGCATTTCCGAGACATGCCCAGGAATTCTTTCCACACTCTCAGAAGCACCTGACCACAGCACTGTACACCCTCCAAACCAGCAAACCAAACCCCAATAATACCCAGTTACATAAGGGGAATCAAGTGGAACTAAATGCAATTAACTCCATTTGGCTTGGAATTAATAGACACTCGGCTGCAGATATTCTCCTCATCCCCACTAGTGAGTTTACCATGTTTTTGGCAGGATGACCTATTGGTCAACTTGCCCATTGAGTAAATGGTGAGAATAAAAGGTGAGATAAAATCTTGAGGCAGCTGTTGGGTTGGTGAGTTCATTCCTAAAAGTCTCCTGCTGTCATTCAATAGTGTAAGCTATAGCATTAGCACGGATTACCAGGGCTCTTGTTGCAAGGAACATGGAGGTGAACAGTGAAACATCTGTGCGTGTTTGAAACAATAAATGGGAAGTCTAGCAAAAAGGCCACAAAGGTAAGGTGTAAGGCTCTCACACACACACACATACATACTATGCACACCCTCCAGCCACCCTAAATGAGGGGCTGGTGAACTCCTCGCCACATTGCTGATTTAGAGAATCTGGCTGTTATGACAGGAACGATGCCAAAGCCACAGTGTCTATATATACATGTAGAAAAATACAACCTATAGGTCTGACTGCACTCTGGCCTTGGATCAACCTCCTTATTTTGTCAGCCCTTCTGAAAACTCTTTTTTCCCATGAAATTATACACTAATTCAGTCATTCAAACTGTAATTTGTACAGTAGAAGTCCAGTTAAGTGAAATGTGACAAATCCGTCCTCCTGTTCTCCCCACAGGCAACATTAATAGGAGGTATTTGTCTGTCTGTCATCATACGCATAATGAATGGCCTTTTCTTTTCTTTCCCATGGTGCATCTGTTTGACTGTAACGCACAACAGCCTCAGACGAAGTATTGGGCTTTTATCAATTGGGCATGCTGTTTACCTCCACTATGACTGAGCTTCCTAAATGAGTACAGCTGCATAAAAACAGCCTCTATATGCTGCAATTAAATGTTACTTTGGAAATCATATTCATGCATTACATTACTGGAAATATTATCTGGTCATTTAAAGGCTTAACATATCGCTGAGTTTCCCCTGCCGGGTAAATGCATAGGATCACTTTGTCACATAGAGATGTCAACCTTACTAAAAAAACAATTACATTCTTACTTTTTTTCCCCTGTAGCTTATACTGATTCTAACAACAATACAATTCTGGAGAAATCAATGGATTCTTGCTTTTCATGTTTCAACATTGTCTTTCACACCCTCTCCTCCTCTTTCCCTCTCTGTCTTACACCTCCACATTAAACTCTGTTGAGACTCAGTGTCTGTCTGTCTGTCTGGCCTCAGGCTACGACAGCGCAACATGAACAATGGCAAGCGTTTAATTACCTGCACTCAGGCTCTCACACATCAGCCAGTCTTGGTTTAAAAACATTTATCCCTCTGGTTAGCAGAGGGATAATTATGCACAGCGCTCATAGCTCGGACCGCAGCACTAATGAGGACCATGTGCTGCAGCAGACAGAAGTGACAGAAGTAGGAAAGGTTCCCATGCTAAGAGGATTATGTCTTTGTATAGACAGATAGATAGATAGATAGATAGATAGATACAGATGTGGAGACACAGCTGTACAGCCAGTGGTGGTCAATCCGCACAACTGGGCCAGAGTGCACAGGAAGCCAAAAGAATGCTGGGAATTGTATTTTTGTTACCGCCACATCTAAACATTGGGTCTCAGTTATGCGAGGCCGTATGTTTTGACTCACTAAATATATATGTAAGAGGAAAAGAGATGATCCACCCTATATGATTATAGGTTATCATAACGGTCAAGATAGAACATCCAACCTCAAAACTAACTTTATCTGCTGTATGGATTCAAATATACACTTATGTTTGAGTGTGAGTGAGTCTAAGAGAAATTGTAAAGAGACAGAGATAGGGGAGGGAAAAGGGGAAATAGATAATAATGGATAGATAGAGTGGGCTGCATTGAATGGAAAAAAGGGGGGGGGGGCATTAAGTGCCCTTTTGCTCCAGTGATGTTCAGTTACTGTCCAATTTTTTAACACCTTTTCCTAGCTGTTTTATTTATCTTCATAAAAAATCCTTCACCAGTCATGTGATCCTAGCAAACAGGAGTGTGATACAGAGTGCATTCCATTTGCTGTCAGAGTACCAGGGAATTTGCATAACGGCCACAGCAGCCACTGGCACCAAGCCAAGAGAAGCATGGTGTGACTTTTAGGCTTCCAGGGATTTCAGCAATCCATGATAAGGCGCCGTAAAAGTGTAATGCACAACAATTGAATCTTTGTACAAAGTTTGCACCTGTGATCAATTCTTTAAAAGCCATAAAAAAAATCCTTTGTAGTGCCACCTGCACAAATAATATTTACTAGGTTTGAAGTCTCATACTCCTGATAAGTACTTACAAAACTTTAACCATATTAGAATCTTAAAGACTCAGGGAATTATTATTCAAGCAATAATTAAACATAGTTTGCATATATTTGCCACTTTCCATTGTCTTATCTCAGAAACAGGTTGTGATTTTCTTGCTACCAAGTCAATAAAACTGGGGATCAAGTGCCAGTCACTGTAGGCTTTTCCTTGGAAAATCCTCTGGTGCACATGAACTGACATATTTTCGAATTGCAGCAGGAAGAGTGGATTAATATAAAACGCTGGGAGACGGTGATGGCCAACAATCTGTGAACAAAAAAGAAAAACTGTAGAAACTTAACTCAATGACCAGGGAAGAACAGATACAGCAAAAAGTTGGAAAACAAGTCCCCAGACAACTATAATCTGTGCTAATTGAACTAGACACAGTTTAATCTGGGTGTGTTAGAGACATTAAGTTAGGTCTTAAAGCCATTATAATTCCTTCTCCTTTCTCCACACACAGCTCTATTGCCACAAGGTTGCACACTTTATCTATGAATTAAATGTCTCTGTTGTTTGCATAGTTAAATCAAGTTTGGATCTGCAGGCCTGAGGCAATGTACTGTTATTGCTCAAATAACAGTACATTGCCTGTTGTATTGAAGACACAACAATGACTACTGATGTGACGGTGGGTGGATGGGTAGATGGATGGATGAATGGATAGGTGGAGCTACAGGAGGTTAGAAAAGAGCACATGATGAAGAAAATGATTAAAGTGAAGACAGGTTGTTGGTTGAAATTTAGATGTAGGGAGTCGGGAAAGGGGTAGTGAGAGATTGCTGATGGATGGCTGAATGGATGGCTAGAGAAGCAGACTAATAAAACATACAGGAGCCATGTGGGTAGGCAAGTAAATTAATCCACCAAAGCTCAGCTTATTCATGATAAATTGATTTTTTAGCTCTTGACATCTTGAAGTAATCTTGTATTGCTTAATGTCACACAGATGGTTTGAAATGAATTTGGAAGGGATGAAGTGGTTGAAAACCAAGAAATGAAGGGGAATTCTTTGGGGATACTGTGAGTCAGTAATGGCAAGACCATGGTGAGAACAAACAAAAGCCAAAGGTTTGCAGTGTCACCTTAAAACGTAGATGAAAAATATTTCTTCCCTTCCACACACTGACATGTTTTTCCAGCATTACATCTGCATTTGCTCACTCTTGTTACCACCACTTGAACAAAATGTGACTGGCATTCGACGGTCTGTGAAAAACAACTTTCTCCTGTGCCATTATTACCTCTCTGGATCTCAGCATGGACAAGATGCAGTGCCCTCCCTAAGCATTATCTCTTGCAACACATTTTGGTGAAGCAGAGAAGAAAAACAAGGAAGAAAGAGCATCTGTTCCAGTCAAAGTCATAACGATGCTGGCTTATGGTAATACAGGCAAACAGGCAGTGATATATCACTGGTGCCCAGCAGTCCCACCACTACAACCACATCTTATAAACTACTCCACCTGGACAGAGTTAGCTGCTTGGACTAAACAACAACATGGACAACAGCATATCATGGGCCATTCACTTTTTAGAGACATTATGTCGTTTTTATAATGTCAATTATTTTACCAGTTCCTTTGAGGTACAGCTCTGATAAAAAAAAATATCACAAAATGTGATGCTATGTATGATGCATTTACAGTCTTGCAATCCTAACCTCTAGGGAATAAAACCATTTTTAGTTTTAGTGGCTACCCTTGTTGGTCCCTGCTCCTCACTTTGCAAACCTCTCCTCTAACAGAGCTAATGGGCTTCCTGATGAGCCACTTGGCCCGCACCGGTCCCCTCTGGACCAGGAGAGAATGCATGGTGAGGGGAGAAGAGCATCCAGTTGCCAGCGGCGTTTTTGCGGTGAGAACAGGGGAGGTGGACTCGACCCAAACACAACTGTTTCCAGTCAGTGTCCGGGAGTAAAAATTCAACCCCCTCCCTTTCTCTCCCTGACCAGTTACATACAAATCACCCGATGTGATGACACGCACTCTGGTTTACTGTTACATATCTCCTTGCCCATCTACTAAAGAAAAATAAACCATCATGATTCTCACAATTTTGCAGCCTCTCAGTCGACTAAAACTTAGCATAGGAGACAGAACATACAATAAAGTAATTATCAAGTCTTGACTACTTAATACACTCCATAATTTTGTTATCAAGTAAATTCTAACTTTATTTTTTAATACCCGAAGTGTGTTTTTACCTGTGCGTAAAAGTTCACGAGGAGACACGTTATCCAGCCTTGGACTATCCAACTTGTGGAAAAGTTCAATCTCATCTCTGCTGGTTAATGAAGACTACTTCTGAGGCGAACTTCTTTTTCTCAGCCAAGAAGATGACTCTTAAACACCAAGATCCGATTCTAAATCACTTTCTTTTGTGTGCGTAAAATGTGGCGGGTCCTCCACACAGTCTCACAGGGCATTCTTGCGCCTTCATTCCCGTTGGGCAGCTGCTGTTCCCACCTCTCTTCTCCTCTCATCTCCCTTCTGCCTTCACCCACGCGTTGTGGAGGAAGCTGCATGCAACAGCTTGTACAATCTGACTCTGACGGACTGAGGGAGGGAGGGAACTACTCCACGTTCTCATATGAAAAGAAAAAAAAGCTCATCCCCCTCTCTTCCCTCCTGGCTCTATATGCGCTGATCTCTCTCTCTCTCTCTCTGAATGAATGAGTGTGTATGTGACAGTTAGAGTAAGTGTGCCTGCTTGTTCATTGTATCATGGTAACATGAACCTTCAGACACTGGAATTAGAAATGTACTGTCACATACATGTTTCTGTGACAACCAATTTTAATGTGAAGCTGTCCAACAGCCAGAACAATATATATATATAATAAGTGATTGTCCAAACAAGTTGAGTCATGACCTCATGCCAGATATGAATTCAGATATGACCCCATGCAATGGAGGCAAAGCATGTGGTCACTTTAAAGATCCCACTGCCATGATGAATAGTAAATGCATAGTTCCTGGAGCGTGTTCCCTGGAACTGCCATGACCACTTCTACAGTCCACAAAAGTCATTTATTAAAAAGTTATAGTAAAAGTTATTGACTCCAGGAAATAGCTGTTCCCTGATCCCAGGGCAGATAGAGAGAAAAAGCAGTGGGTGTGTTTCCCTCTGAATTTGCATGGCAGGCTAAGCCCAGCCTCCCTTGGCAAGTCATGAGAGGGAAGTTCTGAGAGTGTGGAGAATATGTTCTCTTCAACATGACAGTTATGCAAATATTAAATTGCATGTATTGGCCCTGAGTGGATAAAACATGTGGCCGATCGGCATGAGAGAGGAGAAGAGAGGAGAGGTGAACAAGGGGGAACAAAGAGATTAAATGAATCTCCATGCCTTGATGAGAGCAAGAGTGATGAAACTGGACAGACAGAAGAGACAAACATGCCTGTTTTAAAATAATCATTCAGATATCTGTGTTAATGTGCGGCACTTAAAATAAGCACAGATTATCCTGCATATATATAAATTATGACTAAAAATAAATAGTGAGTGACGTTCAATCAAGGTGTGTAGATGGATAAAGAACTTTTTAACTCATAGGGAGTTCAATGGGGGGAGAATGAGGAAGAATAATGAGGGTTTTAAGCCGAACCAGTGGAAGTAATGAGCTCTGTCCTCCCTCTCCCCCTCTTCCCGTAAAAACATGCTGAGAGAGGCTGTTTTGTGGTGGGGCCTCTGCAACTCGCACAGTAGCAATTAAGAGCCAGATTTGACTCTTTAAGCAATCAGAAACCTCAGCTTGACTCTGAATGCACCCCAAACATTCACGCCGAAGTCAACCCCGAGCAACAAAACTGAAGTGGAAACATAGAGAAGTCCCTGTTAGGCTCCACTTCAAACACAGAACTTACAATGTAGCTCGTTTTGATGTATAAAAATGTAGATCCACTGCAGGCAGACACCACGCTGGTTTACAAGCACAGCACTTCAAGTGACCTGGGTCAGAGCACAGACTGTGTAGCTCTGTAAGCATGTGGGTTGTGTTGCTTAGCATCACTTAAAACAAGTCAGAGTTCATGAAGCAGGCCTATTCCAGACAGCTCATATACACAAAAATGCACACACACGCCATACGCTGCTGAATGGTTTCCATTAACGTAACACACACTCGTTCCGTGGACTAAAGCAGCCACAGCCTGTTTTGGTGCCATGATTTTGGAGGAAGCTTCAAGGGTTCGGCTCGGTCTCCCTTGAACAAACTGAAAAGTACGCAGGGCTGAAAAACATGCACATGGCCCTCACATACACACAGAACAGAGTGGAAGAATAACATTAAAGCTCAGCCACCATGTTCCGGTGGTTTTAGGGTTGGATCTGTGCAGCTCCTGCTTTCTTTGGAAACAGATGTGATCTGTGAGTCACCCAACTCACCAATGTGAGCTAGAGGTGGCTGCTAATGCCATCAACGCACAAACAAAAATGCCAGGTGAATTTTCATAAACACACAGAAATACAAGCTCACACCCAGATGTGCATGCAGGTACACATATTTGCATGGCGACACACACACACACTCACACGCTGAAAAGCCAAGCTAGGGTCTTGGCAAGCAGAAGTGTTATTTTGACACGCAAAGAACAAAACTATTCACTATGAATGCAAATAACGTGTCAGGCATGTCTCTGCACACACATATCTACAGGCAGAGATAGAGATACACAGGCACGCACGCCCACACAGCCATGGGAGCACACACACAATGCTGCCACGACCCCTAGTTCCACCCCTGTCCTGTTTCAATTATTTGTTCACCTGGTGAGTTATCAGTGATGATGGTTGAATATTAGCCTGAATATGCAAATGCTGTTCTTTATCAAAGGGTGTAATGTTCAACTACTAAATAAGAGCAGCACTAAGGGCCTACCTGACCCATTTCTATTTTCAACACAAATAAATGCACTGGATTTACAGGTCAATGAGAACTGTCCAAAACAGTCTGTTATTAATAAGATTGAAATTGCAACCACATTTTCTGCTACTTTACTTATCTTGTCACTAAGATGGAATGTGCTTTAATTGCACCGTTAAATTCCTGTGATTCCTGATTCCTTGGGCTGAGATGTATAGTCTTCTTTTTATGATTTAAGCCAAAGTTAACCATGTTATTGATACTAGGTCAAAATAACAGATACCATGGATTGAGTGTAATCTTGACGGTGGATCTGAGTTTTTTCTTATGTATTATTTGGGGTAAGCAGTTAGGAATGTCCCTTAAGATGGACTTTGGTTTGGTGTACTTAGACAATAGACCACATCAAAGGGTTGGACATGAGAGGCAGGGACAGCAGGCAGGAGTGTGTGTTTGTCTGTGAAATTACTTTGTTTTACAGCCTTCAACACCTGTCGACACTTTGAGCCATGAGCCATAATCAAAACTCGGGATTTTGCTTCATCACATACACCAAGAAGGCTAAAAGCATGCAGACATTCAGTGAGGCCTCCAGGAGTACATTTAAGTAACACAACTCATCTCCATCTTTTATTACACCATGACACCAATTTCAAATATACATAATGAGTACCATCCTCTTCAGTTCAGTGTATGATACAGTTATTTACCGTTTCTCTTAGAGCATATTGAAAAAGAACAACAAAAAATAGAACCAAATACCCACTTTAGAAAAAGTAACAGTACAATTATCAGAGACACTGCAACACAGAGAGACAAGATGCAACGGACAGGGAGGGAATAATTATGATCAGTGCTCTCTTCAACTACACGTTGCCAAAACGGATTAACAAAAAAGAAATCAATTAACAGTAGTGATAATGTTCATTATGTATAAGACTCTGAATTAAAACAAACAAACAAATATATATAATAAAGAGAAAAATAGTAAAGTGAAGTGCAAATTTCTTTGGAAGTTGGAATAAAGTATGCTTTTTCTTCATTAAGACATAAATAAGTTATAAAATAGAAGCTATCAAAACAAAAACCAGAGACAGACATTGAAGAAATAAAGGCAAGACCATTTTTTTTTTTTCATAGCTTCAAGTAGGCAATACTTCTGAGCCGTCCAGATACACTGTACAAGGCATTCTTAACAGACTCAGGGCCATTTTGTTGTCTTTCAGTACAATTACTCAATAACAAATGCCAGTTAATGCATCCATCGCACAACTCTTTGCCCCAAAATGGCGTTTAAAATTCAAAATAAAATCCAGCAGGCTGTGCTCAGAGTTTTGTTTCCTAGCGACGAGTGAAGCTCTTCTGATACAAGAAGTACTGCACTGAAATGAAATCCTGTGATACTTTCAAGTCCAGAAACGTCCAGGCAACAAGTCCCTTGTCATCACTTTGGGTGAATTGCAATACTGTTCAGTTTCTTCCTCTCTCTGTCCCCTCTTACTGAAATGACAATGTTAACAAGACTGATTCATAAAACCAAATCCCTAGTCCTTGACAACGCTTTCGTCATGATTACGTATTAAGGAGAGGAAATACGGGCAGAGGGGAAACCCAAAACTTTCACTGCAAAAAACATTGCTGTTCACCTTTAAAGAACATGGAGTCCTGCTGCACTGGAGATTTGAAATTGACACAACCTTAATTTCTTGAAACGGAATAAACAATACTCTTTTCTTCTATTTTAGGTTGAACCAATGCTTTTTTCCATTAAAATGAAATGCTCCCAACAGGGGATCGTCAGCTACTCGCAGTGGTCGTTCAGTCAGTGTTCACTTCTTTCTCTGGAAGACGTTGGCCAGCATGGCGCCAGAGGTGGTTAGCTGGCCCATTTTGCTTAGGAACTTGGTCTTGGCATCCTCACCCACCAAACTGGAGGCGATGGACATGGAGCTATGGAAAAGGAAAAAAAAACGAAAAAAAAAACAGGGCGTAAAGGTTTAATTTGGCCGTGCTAAAGCAACAAGGTTTAGCTTTATCAACATATATGGACTGAAAGACAGACACAACAAAAGCACAATAGTACAGAAAAAAATCTCCACAATCTTCCACTATCTGTTGACGAGCTTGTGTCAGCATTGACTTCTTTAGAAAGGAAATGCAGTTTGCCAATACAGCCCCCTCCTGATATTTACAGTCTAACGGTTGCACTGTTTTCAGTTCCTCTTTTGAGTTAGCAGGGTCTCGGACTGATACAGTGGAGCAGTTACAACACTCATGCATTGCTCAACAGAAGTGTTCAGACCCCATTGACATCACATGGCTTCTAGATAAGAACAACTCAACAATTTGCTTCAAAATGCATCATGGCATAAAGGTCTTAACTTTTCTGCAAACTGTTTTAGGTTACGGTTCTGTCTAACACTTTGCTTGTTGTACACACAGACAAGAAACTGAACAATTTCATATACCTTCCTGAAGAAATGTGCATGAGCATGCAAAACATAATACACTGGAGTTTGGAAACTTTAACATCAGACCTCAATGAAACAATAGCTACAAAGAATTACACCAATGTTATGTGATGCCACTTCAAAAAGTCTTTCTGACACTAAGCTGTGTCAGCCACAAAATATCAAAATATAGTTTCGATAATAGTTCATACCAGAAGGGGTGGGGGGGGGGCTGTGAAATTAAAGATCCAAGTTATCAATTATAGTAAGAAAGACTCGACAGACCAAAATGAAAGAAGAACAAAAATCGCCCGGCACAAGCACAAAGATTTTAACCTCAAGACTTTAACTGAGGGTTTTGGGGGAACACACCCAAAGCTGAGCATATGTGCACAGAGAGAAGCAGACATACACACACTTCTGACATCCATATAAACATACTTCTCTTTTTTAATGAGCCCCGAACACATGTCAACAAGATGGGAGAAACATCTTTTATAAAAGGACACCCACAGTATGGCCAGCGTCCCAGCTCTCTTAGTGCTTTACCAAAAGAACTCCTCTCATTTTTCGTCTTTCTGTGAAGATACCCACATAATGAGTGCGGTTCCAACACTCTTACAAGTTCTCCTCTCCCCTGGGGAATAAACACACAATACGGGCCTAGTCCCAACACTGTTGGGTGACCCTTTTCCTCACAGTAGGACTATTTCTTCCCCCTCCAAATTCTTCTTAACTACCACTTTAAAGCCATCACTTGCTGCTGTCACTGCCTCTCATGCGATAAAAACCAAAACTCCGCAAATCATTTTAGAATAAGTGATGGTGTGAATGGGACTGTTTGTTTGGTCTCACCCTTGTGCGTCTGCCATTCCTCTGTTTTCCACCTTGATTTCACACTCTTTGATCATAGAGCTTAGAATAACCTGTGGAGGATATGACACAGACAGATTCAGCTGAAATGTTACCTTCACAAAAAGGATCTCATGATTTAGAAAAAAAAATTATTTTGGGAATGCAACGCCACCTATACAATACTTGTAAACAGCATGTTTTTAACTACTTGAGTGGTAAAAAAAAAAAAACAGGTGGTGTGGGTCTAATTCTGCCCCATCATGACAAAAATAAAGAGTTTGTATGATTTTTTATGGTTTAATACTTTAAAGTTCCAGTTTGGAAAATATTTCCTGTCTTAGAATCTGGTATGTAGGCTTTACAGACAGTGTGGAGAGTCAGCTGATCGTTAGTCACCTTGGGAAAATGCTCACAAGAAATGGATCTTGTGAGATTCTGAGACACAAATAAATATGGCAGAGGTGTGTGTGTGTGTGTGTGTGTGTGTGTGTGTGTGTGTATGAGTGTGTCTGAGAAAGAGGTGAAGAGTCAGACTGTCTGTCTTTACCATTATTGCGTGTGAGATCCCCTGGGACTATCAGAAAGAAAGATGGAGACATTCTGGCCCATCAGTTTGTGAGTATGCAGACGAGACACTATATGCTTGCGTGCATTGCGAGTGTGAGAGTCAGTGTCTGAACCGCCACCCCCACCCCACCCACACTCCTGTAAATGCATGTCTGTGAGTCTCCTGACCTCGTGCTCAGGGGAGAGTTGCTCCATGTCAGCGCGGAGACACCTGAGGCCAGGCAAGAAGTGGTTGACCATCACCTCCTCAGAAATGACTGCACATGAAGTTAAGGACGGGAATGAAAAACTTGCCGGTTGATCCAAAGCACCTTACAGCATGCACCATGAATGACCGTATTGCTATTCCTACAGCAGGAATCACAATGCTAACTTTTTCACTACCTAGACTCTCATGCAGGTTTCAGACAGCCAAATGTGGGTGTTCATTTCACAATATAATAATCTGGGAATGAAAATATTTCCTATTTTTAACTGAATATAGCTGAATATACAGCTTGACGAAGCTAAACTGCTGATGGGCACTGTAAGAAAAACAAAAGTCCAAATATTTTTTTTTGTAAAAACAGACAAACACTACTTTATAAATTGTAATTTCTTACGTATTAATCTCAGAGTAGAGATGTAATGCCTTGTCTTTCCAGACTTTCCTGTTTTTCTCACTACATGTATACACACAGAAACTAAAAAGCTGGTGTTTTCAAGGCTAAGCAGCTACAAATACTATTTGAATTGTGAGTTTACTTAAGGATAATTTAAGTTAGAAAAATCTGTCAAACTTGCTATATGGCACCAAAGTAGGTTGACAAAAAGTTAAATTGTCAGCACAGCAGTACTTTGTCCAGGACTAGATGTGTTCTGCCACCTGTCATAGCCAGTGGAGCTATATGGGACACAAAGTGAATGAATCTATATTTTTAGAGATGGGAATGTACAATTTCAGAGCTTGTTGTACTGATTACAAGAGAAAGAAGTGCAGTGGGAGGTAAAGCCTCTGAGGTTAGGGCTATACCTCCTGGACACCACTGCACTGTGAAATCACAGCCTGACAAAAATCCACAGGAATGAACCTCAGACCAGCTGTCCTCTACAGTATGTGTGTGTGTTGGACCTGGGTAGGGTGGGGTTGACAGAGGAGAGACAGAGTAGAGAGAGAGAGAGAAAAAAAACAAAGCGACAAAGGAGAAAATAGTAAGAAGCGAAAGAATCACAGAAGAGAAGGATGGCAGAGACAGAGGAGAGGTAATGTAAACTTGAGTCCTATCCTGGGAACTGTTACTAAGGATTGAAGTCGATGTTCAGTTCTTTCCTCCTCTCACGCTCTGTCTCCCTCTCTCATCCTTTCCTTTGCTTAACCAACCCTGTAATTACCTCTAGCCCCAAAATGGAGGCAGCTTATTTTCCCTTTCTCCTCCTGCCAAATGACAGGCAAACTCTGCCAACACACACACTGAACCACACACTCAGGCACTGGGGCCACGCTGATACGTACCACACAGTTATACAGGCACATTCAGGAGCACATCGAAGCGGTGCAGCTAGCATCAGACCGGTTATTCTAACGGCCCTTCCACTGCCTCACTGTTATGACAGCTAACCCTGAACCCGAGCCAACCTTGACACACACTTCTAGTAAATTATTTGGAAATACATAAAGTACAGTAGTTAAAAAAGGGTGATTGAGTTGACCTCTCGGAAAATGTGGACTACACATTTTCCCCTTTAAGTTTCACAAGGTAATCTAACTGTTAAAAGTATACAGCTGGCATTAGGACTACAAATAAAAGCCCCCCTATAGAAGGTAAACCCAAACTGACCCGTAAATGGCCCCGCTTACACAGACCATTAAGTATGACCTATAGAAGGATACAGCAGCAAGAGAGGGCACTGTAGGCCTCAAACAGCTGGGTGGCAATGTCAATCCTCTTACTCTCCACCGCCTGGCTGTTGTTAGCTAGCGCCAGCTTGTGAAGGTGTGGCAACACGACTAGAGGAATAAAAAAAGAAAAAAAAAAAAACAGACAAAAAGTTAGTGCACATGAGAGGCAGAGCAAAAGCATAAGACAAAGTGCAGACATGGTTCACTGTTGGAAATGTTTATGTTTATATATATATATATATATATATATATACACACACACACACACACATTTTTTTTTTTAATGTATTCTGTATTTGTTTCCTTTACATACACTCATCTCTAAAGCGTGGCTCTGCATTGGGTCCGACTCTTCCAAATGTCCTGATGATCTCCATGTGCAAAGAGTGCTGATCTTGGTATTGAGGGTCTTCCAGGAATGATGCCAGTTGCATTTTTACGCGCTCCAGCAGCTACACACAGAAAGTATATTTATACATGTTCTATGATGATTTGTAAAATGGTTTGTTTAATTAAATTAATTGTCTGCATATTGGGCTTGTGTGCAGTTTGGCTGTTAGCTTCCTACCTCTTTTTGTGTGACAGTCTCCATGATGGTACCAAAGGCAGGGATAGTGGATATCCTCACTGAGCTAAAAGCAGCATGGGAGTAAGACAATGGTTTCACCATTCATAGTCACTGTATCGCTCTTTTAGGTATTTTCCAATCTCTCCATTAGCGTGTCTTTAAGCAAGAATCACAATGAGTCAAATATTATGTGCAAATAGTTATCAGATTTATGTGAAAATGTTTGAATCACCCAGTAAGCATCTATAGTAAAACCACAAAGAATTAGGACTACTTTGGTTAATAAATGTTCTAGGTTTTATTCAAATATAGTGATAACATATTAATGGCATGCTAGTAACCACAGACATGCCTGAGGTGGTTGCTCATGTAGTGGACTGCCAATTCAAGCTCTGCATTCTGCCTACATTATTACATGACCACAGGCTGTGGAATTTAAACAAAATGAACTGTCAATTCCGACTGCATGACATATCATTGGTATCAATATTTTACTGACAGCTGCAAGCTGGGCTTTTCTTTAACACCATGCGTCTAACTGCTTTGCTGATCTAATAAGTTTATATTTGACTGGGCAGTTGCAACGATGATCATCTGACTACCAATGGTCTATTTAGATCAGTTATTTTCTTAAAATCATCAAATATATAAATGTATACAAAATCATTTATGTTTCAAAACCTCCCTAGTATTTGATTCCACTATAAGGTGAAATTAGCCAAATTTTGCAAATAATATTTGACCCATATCTATATTGAACATGTCACATCTATAATCAATGTCTGCCATTTTCTAACTGCTTTATAACTTGATATATCCACCATATAATTCTTGAGCTAACAGCTTATCTAACTACAAGCTGAAAGCTAACAATCCTGGACATCTTAAAAGGATCATTTAATTGCCAAATTTGTCATATGAAATACAAAAAACATAATAATGCATAATAAAAATATCACATTGACAATAATCAGTGATTATAATGAACAAGCAAGATTAATGGGGTGCTGTTAGGGTGATGTTAGATAATCATTCCACTGTCAGTAGGAGCAGGAAAGACCAGAAGGTACACTTGGGCCATCCTCGAATTGGTGGAGTAAAAACCAGTTTCTCATTATGTCTCAAAGTATTCATTTTTACTCTACAGTCTGATCGTGGACACAGAAAGACATGTGAAAGATATCATGTCAAAAATCTTAAAACATTATAAAAACATATGTTAGGATTTTAAAATACATATATGTTGTTGAATCTACAAGTTGGGGACAAGTGTGCACCCATTAGCATGGCAATTCAATACAGAGAATGATGAGATGAAAAGGGCTGCATTCCAACAGTGTCACCACTAATTTCATCATCTTGTCTAATCACAAACATGGAGGCCGGATGTACACTGGCAGCCCAAAAAAGGTTATTTTACTTAAGGTTATCTGATCTGTCAAAGCATGGCTGAGAGGACTGTCCCCTGTTTATCCAGCAATGAAAAGGACAAATATGTGTACTTAAAATGTTTAGCCAATCACTGTGGCTCCAGATCAGTTGACGGTCACAAGGTTTTTCTTAAGCACCCATTCAAGCTCAGCGAGACTGATTTCTGGGAAGACACTGCTTTACACTGTAAGGATGCAGCCCACAAAATGACAATGTTGACAGAGAGGTTGTCTTGTGTCGATTGACTCACAATTCAGGCCCACTGCACAGAGTTATAAGGGCCGGAGCCGCCCGGCGATCTACTAATGCTTCACTCATGCCTCGGAGAACCAACTGCAAACCCACCACACAGCAGGATGAGAGAGAAGGAGAGGCAGGAAGATAGGAGACAGGAGGAGGGAGGGAAAGAGAAGGGGGTGGGAGAAGAAAGGGGGGAAGAAAGAGGTAAAGATAGAAGACAGAAGGGAGGATATGGAAGAGAGAGAGAGAAAGAGAGAGAAAAGGAGATTGACAGGATAAAACTGAGAAAGACGGGGTGAATATAACCAACTAGCTGACGGGTCAGTCAGGAGGAGGGGCCCTGCTTAAACGGAGTGGGGAGGAAGAGGAGGAAGGGACGGGTTACAGATGAGTATGCTGGGATTCTGCTGCTGCAGCATGCGGGCAATGTGAACGCACAAATCTGGACTGGTTAGTGTTACAGACTGATGAGGTGACGAGAGCTGGTGTGGGTTAGTGTTGCAGATTGATGATGCCAACATGCAGAGTGTTAGTGTTAACAGTGGTTATGCTGATGAACCACCCCATGGCCAAGCCTGAACCTAAACAGGAGCTCCACACAACCACTGAAATCTGTGCCATTCTAAAGGAAAATTTAAAGGAGAACAAGAAGAATCTGAAATTGTAAAATTAAATCGATATCAAATGAAATAAATGCTTTATCAATGAAGATACTGTCTTGTGCTGAATTTGCTCCTGGCAGGTACAGACTTGTTTCAGTGTGATAGTTCTCTGGCGGCAAAGAGAAGGGGGGAGAGAGACGCGGCGTGGTTTATTGTTGTTGTTGTTGTTTCACTTACATTTCAGGGTCGGAGGACAGTGTGATGAGAGCCGGCACCACTCTCTGAGCTACTAGCGTCTCATTCACCCCCTTCACCAGTAGCTGATCGGATTGGACAGAGCCAGCCGTGATGTCACAGAGGTGGGCGGGGCATTGGGACAAGAGCGAGCAACACCGCCAATAGATAGAGAGAAAAGAAAAAAAAAAAGCAAACCAGAAAAGGGAGGGAAAAAGGAAAACAAACACAAAAAGATAGGAAGAAAGTGATATACAATGACAAGAACCATAGCTGCAAGGCACGGAACGGCACTGCATGTATCAAGCAAATGTGTGTGTACACACACACACACACACACACACACACACACACACACACACACACACACACACACACACACACACACACACACAGGTATGCAGAAGAAATGGCAAAGGCAACACAGCTAAACTGCACAAATACTTTTACAGTATGGTGAGCATAAAGCTGTGGGCTCTTTCCACAGACACCAGGTCAGATTATCATTTCATTCATTTAAATTGATAAAATACTTGACACTAAACTAATCTGATCTGGGATCTGTGATAGAGGACCACATTTCAACCCACAGTTTTGACAATGGTGGACAGTTAAATCACTATGGAATGGTGACAGTGGGGTGTGTTGGGAAAGGGAAAGTACTTCACATGAATACAGCCTACCACTCCTCCTCCCCCAAGCTTAGATCAACATGGGCCCGGTTCTACTGCTATACCTAGATCCTCATCCCAACATTTGACCTTTAAGTGTGCACAGATCTCAAAGGACAGGGAGATATGATTTGTTATGGTTGTTTCTAATGGCTTAGGCCAAGACTTTTGCCTTGCAAACCTGGCTTAAAAATGGATACAATCAGTGGAATAAAATCGCAAGGAAGAAAACAGGGAAACAGTCATCTCCCCTTAAAAACAATAGTAGTACTATATTTCCATAAGGCCTGAAATACTGAAAATGTAAAAAAAAATATATTCATGAGAAAACATTACAACATTAAATTGTACTTTCCAACAACACTGAAAAGTAACAGGCCTTGAACTCTTGTCACTATACTTTCAGGTTGCAATCTGCAGACTTTCTCTGACATGCAGCAGATATTTATGTAGTCAGTTCTGGGACCAGTGCACAGTGAAAGGTCTGATGTTAATGCTAAGAGGCCAAACAGTTGGAACCAAGCTACAGTAGTCTTTACTCACACTCATAAGACAGAGTAGCTAAATATTAAATGCATGTTAAACAGCAGCAATAGCAAGCAGAGCTAGCACATGTACAGCAAATAGGTAAACATGAAAATAGTATATATAATGTAAGACTGCACAATTGTGCATAAAAGCACAAGACAATTTTAGCTCAATAATAAAGTACATATCATTTCATTTAGAGTGTATCATCTATTATAAAATTAAGATGCTTTACCAGGACACAATAACACAATCAGGAATTACAATCTGGGTTACCATTTTATCCTTAATTTTGCAGCCATGTTATATTGTACTAGTATTCACTTTGTAGCAGAGTAACAGTCTTGCTAAAAAATTGTCTCAAGTATTTATGTAAATGAGATCTGATCAAAACTCTAAACATCTGATTAGTTCAATACACTATCTGTGAATGTGTGTGTGTGTTGTACCTCAAACATCCGTGCTGCAGTACACCGGACCAGTGCAGAGGTATGGACTACGCCGTACCACAGAACAGTCAGCAACAATTCATGGTACACTGGATTGGCACTGAAAAGAGAGCATAAAATAAATACTCGGCAATATTGTGGCAGCTGTTAACCAACAACTGAATTTCAAGCTGAGAGATCATTTTTTGTAAAACATGTAAATAACAGCACTGCAAATCAATTAGACTGTACAGAAGAAAGTGTGGGTCAATGCAAGTCATATCTTTAAAAGTTAAGGGATATTTTGTGTTGCAACTAGCCATAAAAGAGTACAATTACGTATGTGTGTGTGCACTTGTGTACCTGTCTAACTGTGGACCTCAGCGTCGTTACACATTCACCAACAGTGGACCGGCGAGTTGATTAAAACCCAAATACATGTAATAAAGTGTGTGTGTGTGTGTGTGTGTTTGTTT
>LKNJ01003002.1:21151-51111 GCA_002120245.1 Maccullochella peelii | reverse complement strand
TAGTACTTGATGAAAAAGTCGGTATAGTATGTGATGAAAAACGTCACAATATAGTATGTGGTCAAAAACGTCATAGTAATTGACTTTTTTATCATAGTATAGTATGTGGTCAAAAATGTCATAGTATAGTATGTCGTAAAGTCATAGTATAGTATCTTATCTGATTAAAAAGCCATAGTATAGTATGTGATCAACAGCGTCAAAGTACTGTACTATGACTTTTTTTTATCACATACTATACTAAGCATTTATGTATTTTTGTATGCGTATATATATGTGTGTGTGTGTGTGTGTGTGTATGCACATGTTTTTATGTATATATGTATGATTTAGCATCGCCGATGGTCATTCGTTACCAACCAAGACAGGAGATGATATAGATGAATCAGACTGTGTGCAGGTGGCCAGGGGAGGCTGCATATACAGCCAAAACAATGGAATAGCTTGAGTGATGGCTGTAAATCTCCCTAATGGCATATGTTTCCATTTTATCACACCTGCAAGAAAACCCTTAACTCCACGCGGTTGGTGGTAGTGGCTATTGTAACCTGCTTACCGGAGGTTGACCCACGCACTTGTTTACAGTAATTAAACTAATTAACTATTTTTTTCTTCTTATGGATCTTCTTAAGGAGACAGATTAAAACAAGTACCATGTTTCCCAGACAAGACAACAATGAATATAGTACTAAAACCAAAACAACAGCAATGCTGATAATAGACCAATCAACATAGTGATAAACTGTGGTGTATGTATCATTTAATGTGGTACTGCTACAGCTAGCCCTTTGACATTAGCATAATTTAGTTAAACACTTAAGGTCTCACAAATCCCCTTAAAGTAAAATTACAGGCTAAAAGTTCAAATAAAGTTAGAATAAAGAAAGTAACAGCAGTTTGTTTTTTTCTGTCATTGCCACTAATATTAACGACATGAAGGAAAGGAAACAAGGAAGGACATAAGACTTCTTCCTCTCTTGTTTCACCTGCATTTGCCTGCTCGTAGTTGATGTGTGTTTGGAGGAAGTTATACTAGTATGTTATACAATGACTACCTGTTTCCATACTTTGCTATTTGTCTCTTCCTTGTCTGCTGGAACACACTATCAAACATGAGTGTCGCACACCAACACAGAGGGATCTGATAAAAACAAAAAACGGAAGACAGACATAAAGATGAACAGATAGTTTGTGTAGTGTGGTGAGTGAGTGAGAGAAACACTGATAGTAGATTAGATACTCCACGCAGCACCACCGTGGTATCGATGACTTCTCATAACCCCAGGACGACGACCTCGGATGACCTTTTAACCTCTGCAGGTCACAGTGAGATCAGCAAGCAATAGACCCACAAGATAAAATGAAACTAAAAGCTTAAAAAAATATATGTTGAGAGATGTTTAAAGCTTAGACTTCAGCAAAAAGAACAGATAAATATATTGACTTTAAATTGAAGTGTAAGATATCATAATGACTTAACACCTGGTACTTGTAATTTAAGACATTTTAAGATGCGTAAAGGTACGTACTGTATATTCTCTCTCTCTATATATATATGACACCAAAAACCCCTCAGTTGTTGCTCAGTCCAACTTTTCACCAAATTGCATAAAAATTTGTTGACCGATTTCTGAGATATCCTGATTCTCATTGGCGGAGGTAATGATAATAAATTTTTTAACTAAACTTCTGCGCTAGTAGCAGCTTTGAACGGACCCATAAATCTATTATATATACAGCTGCTTCTTCCAGGCTCTGTGTTGTATGTGTTTGGCTCTTCTTAAAAAGACAAAAGACAGCAGAGGAAACGCGCCGATTGTTTTATTGGAGCCTGGAAGCTCGTGTGTGTGTTTGAAAGAGATCTGCTTCTTCTCACACTTGCCAGACCACAGGAATCTGAGACACACCACCGTCAGACGAGTAATAATGAGATAACACACACACACACAGCAGCTCGTGCTGTTATCATACTATAACACATCTTGTAATACTCAAACTGTGTGTGCAGCAGAAAGTGAGACTTTGAAACAATCAGATTTATACACACACACACACTTAAAGAAAGCGAAACATGGACGTGAGAGCAGCGCCTTGAACTTTCATCTCTCTTTTCCTGCCAAACCTGCTTTTATTTCCCTCCAGTTCTTCTGTTTCCTTCACTTCATCCTTCAAAGCGAATATGCAGAGCTATACTGCAGAGTTGGGTGATAATTATCTGTGGGTGCATCACTATGAGCGACCCCTCTCGCAAAGACGTAGCCATTTAATTCACTGGTGATGTAAAAACGTTGATTATTCCAGCTTTAACTTCCTCCAGCACCAACAAGTAACTTAGATGTTGCAACTACAGCAGCGATGGTGGAGCTGTTGTTGTTGAGGTTGTGGGTTAACTGTGGCCTACGTTTCAGAGAAGCAGCCCTCTGGGTGGAAGGTTGTGTAGTCAAACAGAAACGGATAACAATATGATAACCAGATCAAATTACACAATTACAGAGACAGCAAGATCATTGTGCAGTTCCACAGAACGGGACGAACAATAAGGCACGGTTAACAAAAAACTCCCTCTCTATTTCCATTTTCTGTCTTTTTCAACGTCACTCAATTACAATTATAAATTTTCCTCATTACCAATGCTGAGGTTCCTTTTAAACTGGGCAGCTTCCAGGTGTGAATGAAAGTAAGATAAAGTTAAAATATTACTTCAGCTCACAGGTTTCTTTTTTTTTTTTCAGTGCGACCTGACATTTCTCGATAGAAGAATTTGGTCTCCAACCTGAAAGTAAATGTGCCTTTTTTGTGGATTACGATAAAGCAGCGCAGGCAGATATATTCACGATATATACTAACACACAAACATTACGGGTAGCACATCATTTGCTTTCAAGTGTGTTGCATAAGTCAGCTTGTGAGTATGTGCACAGTAACCACATCAGCATTGCTTTTCAGAAATTTCAAAACTTGATAACCACACACTGTGTGGCCAAAATAAAGTTGCCATTACTGCCTAATAGAGACCAAATCGAGGAACCAAAATCCATAGAGTCAGCGCCTCCAAGAAGTGATAAACACACTTAACAGTTTCCTCACCGACTCCAAGAAATCTGCGTCTTACATTAGATGAAACTTATTCTTTTTTTCATGTGGGATGACGTAGAACAGAAGGCAGCAAGAAGGTTTTCTAGAAAATCAGCTTAATCAGTGCATGAATGTTTCGGGAAAATGTTTCAAAATGGAAATGTGCAACAGAAGAGTTCAAAAAGGCCAGAAACACACACACACACACACACAGTCGGCCGAGGAAACCTGGAGCATGCAGAGAGTTTGTGTTGCTTTGGATTCGAGTCGCTACCCTCCACTGAACAAGCACACACACACACACACACACACACACACACACACACACACACACACACACACACACACACACACACACACACACCTCCCACCTGCAGCGCCAGCACACACAAAGTCCTCGTTAATCACATCCCTCACAGCAGACGCCCCTGCTGTCTGAAAGGTCAAAGGTCACCAAGATGAGAGTCAAGCAGTGTGGCTGAGAGAGAGAGAGGGGGAAAAAAGAGACAGTGACAAGTGTTTGGGATAAAATTTCATTTTGCTCATCAGCTGTTACCGTCTGTCATTTCTCTGCAATAGCTGTAATAATAGTCACGTTTCTTTTAAAATGCCATTACCATCTACTCTGAGAAAAAAGTTTTTCCCCATTAATTGTGCAAAGAAAGGAAATAAGGAAAGTTAATAACTTTTAAAAACATTTAGCAAACAACGTTATGTTAATACCAATTTACATGCTACTACTAGCTACTAATGCTAACCTCTACCAATAAATTAGCTGGATAAGAAGATAACCTTATATAAACATGAACATGATATATATCTATCGTATACCGATCAGATTACTTACCTTCAAGTGACAAATAACATGGTAGACAAAATATTCAACGATTTTACATTTATTCCATATTTGTCTTTTGGCATTTGTTGCAACTTGATTAGTATTTTACTTTAGTTTGATTCATTAGTGGTTTAATACAACAGCATGTACAGTGCGTCTGTCTCAGCAAAGATTTCTGCTTACAAAATACAAAACAAAGAAGCAACATCTGTGGCGTGAGGACTCTGGGCGCTGACCAACAGTCATCTTTTGGGGTGTAAAGATGAAGGTTACTACAGGTAAATAACAGCGTACTGACGTGGTTAAAAGCTCTGGAAAAAGCTAGAAAGTGGACTTTAAGTTAAGAGTTGTTGTTTGAGTTGTTGCATATGATAATGGATGTCAGACATCCATTATCATATTACTGTAAATGCAGTGTGGACGTTCAGAGCCCAGACTCCAAACACCACAGTCTTGCTGCTCTATTGCCAGGAAAAAAAAACAAAAACACAAAATACAGCAAAGGCACATTCAGTAACGACGGCCCCATTCCCTTATTAACACCTAAAAATGATACACAGCTAAGGATGGATGAAAACGAAAAACACACACACATTTGATTCGACAGTGTCCGCATTGCACAAGTGAACACGAACTCACAGAAACACACATGATCAAACAGGGCGACTGATCGAATGTCCTTTGATGAGCAGAGAGGAAGCTGAAGACTTAAATCCCCTTCTGACACACTTTAGGTTTGAATCCCTTTATAAAAGCGCCACGATTAACACACACACACACACAAAGCTGCAGTTTCCAATGCTATTATTGCACCCGAGTAAAAAAAAAAACACAAACAGACCCATATTAGTTAAAAAACAAAACAAAACCTAGTTCAAATCTTATGTGCTGTGCTTTAACTAAACAAACCTTTGTGTGTGTACAAGTAGTCAAACTGAACACACACAGCTTGGCATTATATTTATGGAAGACATACAAGTGTGTGCGCTCTGCGTTAGTACAAGACAAGGCTTCTATACAAATGAGTTCCTTTCTAGTCAACCAGGGAAACAAAATCTCTATGCGGTGTAGCGGTTGCCAGATTGGAGCATTATCCCCCTCTTTAAGACCCAGTTATTTACACATGAAGAGTAGAAAATGCTCAGGCAACATCATCCCCCATTCCCGATTCGAATATGATCAAGTTTTACTGCAAGAGGAGGAATGGCTTGCCATGTTTGGACCGCATCCCCCCTTTTAAATCCCAAACACTCACTGTGCTTTCAGGCGTTACTAAGAGGGAATAAGGTTGCCAGATCTGAGCAGCGTCGCCCATTCAAGTGTTCGCAGGTTGTATATCAAGAGGGGAAAAGGGTTGCCGTGTTGAGTGACTATCCCCCTTTATTAGACAATAAGGGATACTGGAGTAACATTCTGTTCTTTCGCCACCAGTATCTACTTTAGTTTTTTCCTGATCTCTGTTTCTGGCTGCAACATTAAAACGCCACAACCTAAAATGACATTCTGCCACGGAAGACGACCCTCTCTGATGTACATTCAATACGTTCTGCCATTGTGCCACAGTGAGGGAGAGCAATGTGGAAGACATTAAAGGTTGTCTGCGACAGAGGAGAAAAGGTACTGTACCCACGTAGATTCTCGCACACAATTCCTAAAGGAGTCTACTGAACCTGCAAATATATTGATAACAAAGCCCGACAGCATCCAGTAACTGAACAGAGTTTCTTTAGAGTCACTTTAGTTTAATATACTGCATTTGTATATTTATTTATAATGTTGTTTTAACTGTTACTGCTTGTTTTGCTCCTTGTTAACCACATATTTTCATTGGCATATATTAATGTTATGGTCTGAACTGCTTGTCATTTTACTGGGTTTTTTATGCCGTTTTTAGCTGGAACCACATAATTAAACGTCATACTATTATTTGCTCTACTTTCTTGCTCTCTCGGGTCAGAAATCTCCCAGATCAGAGTTGCCTTTAAGAGCAAGATCAAGCATGAGAGGTTGGTGATATTGTGTATTTTTATTTGAGGTGAGGCCTGATAACGAGTAGTGGTTAAGTCAGATAGATGAAATGAAACGCAAGCTGTCAAAATACTTGTTGTAGCGCCGGCAGTTATGCTTGTTATTCTGGAAACTGTGGCTTAAATAAACCAATGAAATTGAACGCTATCAGCTTGCTATCCAATGAGCTTGTTTAAAGATGATCAATACGAACTGGTGGTGGTTGCTGGAAGTTCAGTGGAGTCCAGTGAAGTTAAGGTGCATAGATCCTCAAATGGATGCAGGGTTGAAAAGATCTTGAGCGTCTTTTCGTCAGGCTGGATGGTGGCTTTAGGCCTGCTGACCAACCAGGTGGCTCGCTCTAGGTGTGGTGCTGTGCGATGAGGTTGCGTAGCTGTTTGATGATGGTGTCGATGAGTTTCTGCCTGTCTCTGTCCGTCTTCCTGAACTGGGCGAAGACGTTGTTCTTCCTGCTCGTCTCCCTCATCCTGGAGATGGAGAACAAGAAGGGGTAGATGGAGAAACAGAGGAGGTGAAAGTATAAACGGGGATGAAACCAAAAGGAAATTCAGTTTACATCCTTGATGTTTAAATGCTGTAAGTAAACCAATATGCACCAAGTAGCTCATCTGATGCATTCAGGGAAACACACACAAGTGCATAATAGTACGAGCATGCTCAGAATAGACACACACATCTCTGCTACGGTCCCCCGTTAAAGAAGAAAAAGACGTTTCGGTTTTAAAGTTTGGTACGTGTGTGTGTGTGCTCAGTGTCACATGAGACGTTGTGGCTTTTGTTATGGACGTCCAGGAAGTTCAGGGGCCCAGCAGACCAGACAAGCCCCAGCAGGGTGCTTCCTCCTGGGCACAGAGGGACCACCGGGCCTGGGCCCTCTGGAGAGAAAAGACTAAGGGAGGTCGACCGGACTGTGATGAACAATGGACGGGATCATACGACTGTGTGTGATTCTTAATCCACCAGATTAGAACTTGTGTGTGTGGTTTGAGTCCACAGCAGCTCAGGCTCTACATAGATGAACGGATGATGTGGGTGTTGTTGTAGCGATAAACATCAGTATCATCACAGCATGTTTATTTGTGATGAGGGTGTTCGTGCGTGTGTTTAACCATGAAGTGATATCGCACACCCCCACTTTATATTCACTTGTATAGACAAGCTTTAGTAGTCGTCTGTGTACAAGCCAGAAGCAAACACACACACACACACACACACAACAGAGACAATACTCACGGCTTAAATAACCTGTCAAAACATGACAGAGAGGACAGACAGGAGACAGAAAAGAGCAGTTGAGGTGGATGGAACAATGATTTTCTGTCTGTTTCTATTAAAAGGTTCAACATTTTGGGAAATGGGCTTATTTGCTTTCGTTCCAATTAAGAGATAAGATCGATTTAACTCGTGTCTGTGTGTGAAGCTGGAGTCAGGAGGCTGTTAGCTTAGCATAAAGACTGGAAACAGCCAGCTTTTTAAAGCTCAAAAAAGGTAAACTCCTCTAAAGCTGACTAATTACAGCACGTTGTATCTCGTTTATTTAATTTGTACCCAAACAGAAATGTAACAATGAGAATTTGACTCTCAGAAAGAAAGCCAATAGGTATTAAAACTGTTCCTTTAATGTATTGAGTTTATCTGTAATGAAATGTGCTACAGTATTTAAATAAAATCTATATTACAGTTTACCTTAACAGTATATTGCTTGTTTTGTGTGACCAACAGTCCAAAAGCCAAAGATATTCAGTTTACAACGATACAAAACGGAGAAAAGCAGCAAATCCTCACATTTCGGAAGCTGGAATCAGAGAATATTGGGCGGTTTTGTTTGGTGAAAAAAAATGATTATCAAAATTAATGTTCTGTTGGTCAAATAGCTGATTAACCGTTTGAGCACTATTTTAATGGATTTAAAGAAGGAAATGAGACAGTTAGAGGTAAACAGATAAACCAGAATGAGGACAGAGTGAAAAACAGTAGATGTGTGTATTAATGAAGGACTGCTCACTTCTCCAGCAGGGCCAGTGCCGTGTGTGGGTTGACTCGCAGGTATTTGCAGGTGGGTTTGCCGTAGTCAGCCAGGTAGGTCGACCAATCCCACTGGGTGAACAGGTCCAGTAACTAGATAGAGAGACAGAGGGAGATTCATGAAAACTCACAGAAACACCCCCAGTTTTAGTGAGATTCGATTATCCGTTTTTTCCTCTGTTTTTTGTAATCATTTGATTGGAGGGGTAGAAGGGTAGGATTACTTAAAGATTTGTCATTGGCTAGATTTTAGTGTTCACATCCACCAGTACGTGACGATGTCACCATTTCAGATACTTTCACTAGCTGGAAAGTGGTGTGTCCGTTTCATGGTGTCTTTAACTTTTGCAAATAAAACTTCAAAGCCTGAATTTGTCTTTTATTTCTCCATGTTTGCACACATAAATTAAACCAGGTAAAACCTACATTTACAAAAGATTATCAGTCAAATTTAATTTAGAGTTTGGGGCCTTAAATCTGTAATTTTTCGGCAGTTATGCTACAGCTTGTGATGCTACAGTGCCTTGATCACTGAGGGCTTTACTAGCGAAGACGTTCCTTAAGTTTTAATGATGCAACTCGATTTAGCAAGTTTGGAAGTAGCTAAGAGTTACTATGAACTTTGGAAAGACTTTACACATAAACGTAGCGATGGATTTACAAATAGCTGGTGCAACCCAATCCTGGTGTTTATGCCAACATCATAATAACACATGATTCATTGAATGATCTCCCAGGAATCTACTGTGTTGCTCAATTTCTGGCATTTTTACAACAGGATGCATTCAGGTAAATAAACACACAAAAAATGCAACAGAAGAGAGGAAGAAGAGCGGAGGGTTGAAGGCGTGTCTTCATCTAAATGATCCACGTTTGAAACCGTTGCATAACCTGATGCTGCCCTGCTGAACTCTACCTAACACATGCAAACAGGTCCAGGCAGGCAAACCCATGAGCCTGCAGACAAACACACACTTTGTGGCTCTATCTGTCTGTAAAACACACACACACATATATATGAGCAGGGAGCCCCAGTGAACTCTGGGTAACACCAAACACACACAGACCCAGAGAGAGAAACCATATGTGAGCGAGGGATGAGAGAAGAAGAGGAGGAGAGGGAGGGAGGGATGGAGAGCAAAACCACATGTGGGGGAGAAAATGAGAGAGTAAAGATGGAAAGAGACACAGATGGAGAGGAATGGATAACAGAGAGAGAGAGAAGGGGTAAAGGAAGGGCAGATGAAGATGGATAGATAAGAGTGAGAGAAGGGGATGGACGAGTGTTGGGCAATGGAGGTGCGGCATCAGGCAAACAGGAAGGAGTAACAGGAGGACAGAAGATGTGGGTGACAGACTTTCAGGAGGAGCGAAGGAATGATTCGAGAAGGTGAAAGAGAGAAGGAAAAAAAAGGTTGAGTTCTGGGGGTTTTCATGGTTTTTGAACAAATTTAGCCTCCAATGTTGTCGGTTGTGCTGCTGCTGCTCAGTCGACAGCATGATGCCGAGTTTTTGTGCCTGCTGACTCAGCTGACTGCTGCCAGGAAACAGAATGACGACCAATTAGAACGCAGGATTTTGTCTCGCATACAGAGAGGACATTTTTTATGCCAACTTTTATAGACAGGTGACTTTTTGGCCAATAAACAACCACTTGATGCAAATCGTTTTTGTCCTGTTTGTGAAATCTGTATTGCAGGCGGATTGATACCTAAAGTATTGATACTACCGATACCAAGTCTTGCTTTGAGCATCGGTACATTAGGTCACATACATGCATCCCTTGCATTCTTCTTCTGTTCTGGTGTCGGACTGAAACTAAACTTTTGTGGTATCCTGGTCCTCCACATCCTGAAAGAGTAACTTAACACCAGACTGAGAAGCAGTGTTGCGTTGCCGTCTCTGGTTGAAAGTTTTAAGTCTTAAGTGGTTGTGGTAAGAAGTGGGCTTTGTTGCACCTGTACAGACACCCAACAGTGATGTCACAGTGTATTGACACACCCTGGAGTACACTTCTACATCCCTGCAGCAAGACGAAAAGTTGAACCACTGGAGATTTTAAAATCGCTCTAGATAAGATCGGCCAAACACTTCTAATCTTTCACCATAACTGAACAATTTACCAAATCATTTCAATTAGTTTCTTAAATCTGCACACACGTACTTTAGATTTAATCAGGTGTTTACCTCTGTTTTTATAAAGACAACACACTGTTGTAATAGCTGAAGATCAGGATCATCACTAGGTATCCTTTCTCAAAGAACCCTATATTTGCAGAATTTTGTGGAAATTCACTTTCACTTTTAAGACATCCTGCTGGACAACCGACTGTAAGCTATAAAACGGCTGAATAAACACAGTGGAGGTAATGACAAATAATTTAAGCACTTAAAGAACGTAAGCACTGGACTTAATGACAACAGACAACATCCTGTATTTGCCTTTTAATGTTATGTAGTGTTAATGTTTGCATTTAAATTTAACTAAAAGCTGACGGACTAAATTAATGAATTCGATCATGTACGTTTACAGCAATTGAATGAGTAAAGACATCACAGCTTTTACCCGAATTCACCTCATTAGAGTTATTCAAGAAAACAGGAAGCGCCCTAATTATTTTCTGCGTTCACCAAAGAGTTATTAAAACTGACGTTTCCTCTAAATCTGGCTTTAGTGGGAGACGACAAGACGAATGGCTGATTTGGACATCCTGATCTTTTCTTCCCACACTTCCCTTCCTCCCTCCAGTCCTTTCACTTCTGTATTCATCTCTCTCTCTCTCTCTCTCTCTCTCTCTCTCTCCTTTGTCCCCGAGTTCACCCTTGCACGGCCGAGGTTTGACCTGCTAATCTTCCCATATAAACAAGTACTAACACAACCACACACACAGCATGAAAACAGGCTACACATAAACAGGTACACACGCACATAAAGGCAGTTACATAAAGCACAAATATCACCCTGCTGTGAGGTTATGTGACCAAATCTGTCAGTTAATGAGGTACAGACACATGAGAAAGTGTGTTTGTGTGTGTGACTATGTGTGTGTTAGCATAGCAAACACACAGAAATACTCACACACAAGCTGTTTTTGATGATGTTTGTCAGAATGACACCATCTGCTTGTGTGCTGCTTTGTGCACATACACCTCGCTGTCTCTCTGCGTGTGTGTGTGCGCGTGCGTGGTAAATACAAGGTGATCACATGCCAGATAAAGAGAGATACTGCAGCTGTCTGTTTAGAGGAAGTAAAACCGTTCTGAAAGAAACACACAGGCAAAAAAAAAAGACGTAGTCAGCAGGCAGACAATATTCAATACACACGCACGCACGCACACACACACACACACACTCATAGATAAGCTGGCGACTGAGGTCCATGAGATTTTCATGTTATCTGAAAGCGGATCTCTGTCTTTACTCTGGAATCACGCTCTCTTTCATCATCAAAAAACAAATGACGAGGAGTGAGAATGAAAGAGGAGGGGAGATAGAAAAGAAGATAGAAGAAAAAAAGGGAGGAGAGGAAAGAAGGTTGAGTGAAGGAAGAGGAGGAGGAGAGAAGAAAGTTGAAGAGGAGAGAGACAGAACAAGGGGACGTAAGGAAGTGAAGGAGTAGAGAAGAGGAAACACTGAGAGGAGATGAGGAGAGAGACGAGGTGAAGATGGATAAAGGGGAAGAGAAAAGAAAAGGAGAGAAAGAATAAGGAGAGGTACGGAGGTGAGGAGAGAAGGACAGGAGAAGAGGAAGAGAGTGGTAAAAAAAGGAGAAGAGAAGATGAGACAAGAAAATGAGAAAGGAAAGAAGAAATTAGGAAGGGGAGAGATGATGAGGAGAGGAGGAAGAAGAACGAGAGGTGGGGGGAACAAAAAATGGAGAGAGAGAAAACAGGAGAAAAGACAAGAAAGAAGTAGGAGGACAGAGAGTTTTGGGTGAACTTGAGGTCAGTAGGTAAGTTCGGTCGGAGGAGCAATGGAGGAGTGATGGAGGGAGGGAGGGTAAAAGCAGTAGGAGAAATGCAACAAGAAGGGAGGACAGGAGGGAGGAGGAGAGGCAGATAAGACTGATGAAAATGGAAAAAAGAAGAGGAAAAAAGGAGAGCGTGGGCCTCCCAAAAAACGAGCCAGCAGATCCTGCTGGCAAACACACACATACACACCTGACCCCTGATTCACCCTAAACACACACACACACACACACACAGAGAGAAAACGGCAGGTCTCTCTCTTCACCTCTCGCTGAACTTCTCTCTCCCCCTCTCTCACCTCGCCATGACCTCCCCCGAACTATCGCTCCTGTCTCCTCACACACACACACACACACACACACACACACACACACACACACACTGATTATTGCTTCCTCTCATTCTTCTGGGGGGGTGGGGGGGGTTGGTGACGTGTTACCTTCACATTTCTTGTTTGTTTTTTTTCCATTTCTCCTCCGCTAATGGGGTTCTCTCCCTCCCTCCCTTTCTACTTTCTTGCATCTCCCTTTTCTCTCCCTACCATTCAATCATTCGCTCCCTTCCCATCCTCCTTCCTCCATTTCTCTTCCATATCTTTTCCTCACCCTCATTTTTTTCTGTCTCTCTTTTCTCATCTTCTCCCCTCTCTCCATCCCTCCTTTTGGTCCCCATACCTCATGCTCTTCTTCCTCCCTCTTCCTTTTCCCATATCTGTATTTCTTTCATCTCTCCATCCTTTCTTTCCCTCTGTATCTGTACCTCCCCTCCCCTTTTACCTGCTCTTCCTCCTCCTCTTCCTTCTTTCCCTCCTCCATCTCTTCCCTTTCTTTTTACCTCCTCCTTTCCCCCTTTTTCCTTCTATTTCAACTTTATTCCTTCTTTATCTTTCTATCCCTCCTTTCCACCTCTTGCTGCACTCCCCCTCCCCTCGCTCTCCTCCCTTTCTCAGCATCGTTATCCATTTACCTCATTTCTTCCTCTCTCCTCTCCCTTTTTTCTTTCTACTCTCCTCCCCCTCTTTTTACCTCCCCTTCCTCCTCTCCTCATTCTTGCCAAGTCAACTTTACTCCTTCTCCTCCTCCTCCTCCTCCTCCTCAGTGTTTAGTAGACGTGTTAATGGTTATTCCGGCTGTAGGCAGGATTTATTTGTTTGGGACCGTCGGGGAATTGCCGTGTTCCCATTCCTAATGGCTAAACGTCAGGGTCACCCAAAATTCATCATGTTTACACTCTGCGTGCGCACACACACACACACAGGTTGTGATTATGTAATATTTCTGCTATGAAGCAAACAAATTTGCAACCAAACACTGAACCAAAGATCATTTCTTTATTCATTTTTTTGAAATCAATAAATTAGATTTTATAATTCCAACTACATTTTTAAACTCCTCTTCCTCGCCTGCATAGTTCATCACTCTTTCTTCTCACGCTCCATTATCATCTCTCCCTCCCTACATCCACTCCTCTCACAGCTCTCCTAGCTGTCCATCTCCTCCTAAATTTGACAGGCAAGAGGTCAAAGGTGACTAAAAGCAGGGAAAGTGGATTTGACTTTTATCAAGAAAAGCAGCCAGTTTGGCACCCGCCCACCTCTCCAAAATCCACCGTCCTCCATCCATCAATCAATCAATGATCCACCCAGTTATCTACTGCACTTTCCAGAGATCATTTCTTTATTACAAGCAAACCACAGGAAGTGTAACACAGAACAGCGAGAGCCAAAGAAAGATCAAGCTGACAGCTAAGATAAAAGCTTTCATGGCGACTGAATCACTGCAAAGTCACATTTCTCTCTTTAGGCTCTGTTTCCTTTGAAAATATGGTACAAAATTGTCAATACATGCAGTTCTTGTCTTAAATCAGCTGCCTTTTGCTTCCAGACCGGACATGTGACCTTCTCTCCGTACCACAAAGGTGTGGAGAAAGTGCTTCTGACCGTCGCCACTGGAGAAAAACAGAAAAGAAGTTTGCTTTGACGCCTGTCTGTCGGCAGCCATCTCTCCCTCCTCAACTCATCGCTAAGTCCACATTTAAGATCAGAGTTCAAAGGTCACCGCCGGCACACAAAGACCACACTGACACCTGTCAATCAAGTCTCTGTCTATCCTGGACTATGTCTAAAGGTCAGAGAGAAACGAAGAAAAAAATAGAGACTAAAATGTTTTGGCTTGTTTGCGCATGGAGCATCTTGACACCTGTCCATCTCCGTCCTTCCAGCGAGTTAAGTTCACTAAAAGCAGAGAAAGTGGTTTTCACCGTTATCAGAAAAAAAACAGCACTACTTGTCTGTCATCTCTCAACCCTCCCCTTCCTTCCTGACGCAAGATATGTCTTTGATTCTCTTTGCTCTCTCTCTATCTTTCAGTCTGTTCCAGGTCTCAGGGTTGAAAGGTCACTAAAAAAGATTATTTTTGACACCTGCCTATCAGTTTCATGCTGGCCTGCCACAGTTTTCTAGGACAAAGGTCTCAGGGAGGAAAACAAAAGGAGAAATACAAGAAATGTTCATCAAATTGAGACTTTACAAGATTGTCTTTACTGCCAGATTAAATATTTAGGATCAACGCCACGACAAGAAATAAACCATAAACTAACAACGTTAGAGGAGTGGCCCGATTTAGAGAATCTTCCCACCAGGAAAATACAGCATATTTAACTTAAATCAGATGTGTATGTTGTATTAGAGGCTATTAATGTCTTACTTATATTATTTATTTGATACTTAAATGTTTTCTGGACTTTGAGATACTTGTTTTTAAAGAGTATTCAAATAGGACTGCAACTGACAATTATTTTCTTGATTCGTAGATTAAGTGTTTGATCAATAAAACTTAAGAAAACAATCAATCGCCCATCACATTTTCCTAAAAGTCCGAGATGTTGTCATAAAATTGCTTGTTTTGTCCGACCAATAGTCCGAAGCAAAGATGTTAAGACAAGACAAGGAAAAGAAGAAAATTCTCTAATTCTCTACTACTAATGTATTATCTATTACTCTAGGGCTGAAACTAACAGCTATTTTCATCATCAATCCATCTGTCAGGTCTTTGTTTCCCCTGAAAAATACCCATCATCATTTTTCTGAGACCAAGGTGATGTCGTCTAATTGATGATTGATTCTTTTTCCGATCACTAATCCAAATACCCAAAAACATACAATTTACAGTGACATAAAACAGAGAAAAGCAGAAAATCCTCACATTTGAGAAGCTGGAACCAGAGAATATTTGACACTTTTTATTGATAAATTACGAGTAATTGATTATCAGACTTGCCGTTGATTTAATCGACTGATCTACCAATCATTTCAGCACTAATACTCATCACAAATATCCCATGCCCTGTGAGAAAGCCTGCAGTTAAACGTGTGGTTCATCTCATCTGCAATAGGTTCTGACTGACAAAAAGGATTTTACACTTGACACCAAAGCCAGCTCTTGACCTCTGAAAACAAGAGGTCAGAGGTCATATTCAGAGGTTATCGGGCAATGCTGTCCAGCTACCGGTGCTCACAATACCTGCAAGACAGTCCTCCACTTTGACTTAAGCTCTGAAGAACAAACAACAGTAACTACTATATTCTAACATTTGTTTTTATAACCGCAACACACAAACCCAGACCCTGCAGCTCGAACAGTATCACTCCATCTTGAACTATGAATGGAATGAAGTAAGCCTGGATGTTATCGCTTCGCAACAGGGAACTAATTTTTCTTTCTTACCAGAGGGCCAAAAATTAAATTAAAACCAAAAGCTTGTATCTTTGTACATCTTGCCTGCAGCCTGGTTTCCACGACCGCAGCACGCTGCTGCCAGTAACCACAACCTCCACGGCGAAACTCCTTCAATGTACACACTGCACTTTATTAATGCACAGTGGGGGTAATAAAATACAGCAAAGAAAAGATAAAAATCACGAGGCTTTATCGCTCCCTGTGGAGAAGTTATCTTTTGCGAGGTCAGAGGTCAGCTACAGAACATCACCACTGCTTCAGCAGGATGGACGCCATACAGGAGCTTTCTACTAGATCTGTTATTTAGACAGCCGGGTATTCAAACTACAAACTTTCTGAGCAGCAGGAAGGTAAACAATGGTACGGATATAAAAATTTACATTTTCACACCCGTGCTACGACATATGAGCCATACAGACAGGGGAGATCGAGGTACGGAAGCCCGGAAGTGCAAATCCTGGGAGGGAAAGTGATCAAATAGCTGTTTCGGTGTGTGTGCTTACATACAAAACAGTAGGTGCTGGTGTTTTGATGCATGTCAAATGCCAGCAAAGCAGCTAATTTAAATGAAAATAATGTTCCGATGAAAACTGGAACTTAACTAAATGTATGATGTACGTTCTCAAACTCACGGGATCAGTGTAACTTTTCGATTCACTACTTAGAGAAAGTGTAGAAAGAAAGCCTTATTTATGTTGCATACTTGAAGCCTGAAACTTTGTTCGGACTTGTTTCTATTTGATCACTTAAAGTATTTGCAGTATTTCATATTATTTATATTCTTTTATTGAAGTAGTTAACTAACTATGGAAAAGTGATGCTTGATGCCAAAAAGAAACTCAAGAGTGACACAAAAATATGAACTCAAGGTCCACTTACTAGCTTCTTTAAAACACTTTTTAGAGCTTTTAACCGTTCAAGTTAAGATATATTTTTGGGTTAAACTCCTGTTGCCAAGGTCACGGATGAACTTTCACACCCAAACAGAAAACTCATGTGTTCAGTCATGGAGATAATTTTAGTAATGCACTGATAAATCTAGAACAATGTAATTAAAGTCTTCACAAGCCCAAATGCCAACGTACACACGACCCCAGTTCAAAATCTGTCTAATTAGAAAAAGAAAAACAAGCGCTGTACATGGTATCAGACGATATTGTGACTTTAGGTATTGGCATCTGCAGGGTTCGACATTAACCATGGCCCTGCGGCCACTAGCCAAAGCAACAGTTCCACAAACATCCCGATACCGAGCTAAGAGACTGTGAGAGAATATATGTACCATATGTTTACAAAGAACTTTGAGTTTTCCATTTAAATAAATATATTATCAATCTGTTAATGTCTTTTCATTTATTGAAGTGTCACAGTTAAGGAAGGTTGTGTTAAGTTGCGTTAAATTGCCTTTTCTGGATTGTTTTTACATAACTTTACATTTGGGCCACCAAAAATGTACTTTGGCCACCAAATTTAGGGGCTTGGTGGCCCCGTGGGGCCCTGATCTGTGCTGTCACACAGTTCACAGGCGCCATAAAGTGTCTGTAGACTATAAAAACGTGATGAAATGCTATTTGGGAAGCGTGAATGAGAACATGGCTCCTAAATGACTCGTTTTTTACTTCTTCATGTCACAGGCGTGCTTCTCTGAACTCTAAGCTCATGTCTCCCCCGTCTTCGTCTCATTTACTCCTTCTCTCACCTCCTCCCTCCCTCTCTCTCTTCGTCAGCAGTGACAAGAGAAGTTGTGTGACCCCCTAAAAAAGTGACAGGGCTGAAATGGAATGAGTGTGAAAAGAAAAAGGAGAGAAGAGTGCTGGTGGTTCAACCAGGGGTCTCTGCTGTCAATTAGACACTACACAGATGGAGAGAGGGTGAGTGAGAGACATAGACAGACAGAGACGGAGTGGGAGAGAGAGAGAGAAAGGGGAGGTAAATGAGAGGGAAGAGAGAGAACTCAAAAAGAATGATTGGGGAAATATTACAGGACTGCAGGAGAAAGGGAAAGGAGGGAGTGAAGGAGGTCAGGCGGAGGCTAACTAGACGTTACGGAGGAGGAAGAACGAGCGAGTGAGAAACGGGAGGACGATAAACGAGTGCAGGCTGAAGTCAGAGGGGCCTGCTGGGAGCTGCTCAGTGTGCTGATAAAGCAAATAAAGACAGAATACTCCAAAACAAACAGGGCAAGAGAAACAGCGGCTTTTAGCTCCGCTCCGAGCTCAATTTAGATTCAAGCACTTTTTTTTTTTTTTTAAAGGTCAATTTGGCCTCAGCCACTTTTTTTTAAGTCAATTTGGGTCCAGACACTTTTTAAAAGGTTAATTCTGGGCCGGGAGTTCAGTTTGGGTTCGTCCACTTTTCAGACTTCACTTTCAGTAAAGCTTTAACCGCTGCTGTTTGTGTCGCAGCCAGGGTGAATTTTGTAATGTAGGTTTGTGATTGTTTATAGTTTGGTATCTTGATTATTGGTTGTTAATTTTGTTGGCGTTTGGGATATTGGTATTTATTATTGGGATCAGGGTGATAACAGAGTTGGGTCACATGGATCTGGGCGGTGACGCCTGTGTGCGGCAGGTAGAGAGGGTGAGTGGGTCGCTGTATTTTCTGTTTGTTCGCTGTGATTACAGGTTTTGCGCACGTTATACCGAGTTATCCTTTTTTCATTTAATAAAAGTTATTTAACTTATCCTACTTTTGATCTCAGGGGATCTTTTTTGTTAGCGCGTCACACGAAGTTAACCGGGCCCGACTTCAGCCTCTCGGCGACTGTTTGTTTCCTGTCGTCGGTACAGTTTGGTTCTGATTAAATCCCTTTGCAAGAGGCAAATTATATTGATTTAATTATTTGGGATTAAACAACATTTTCATGTGGATTCAATTACTTTTTTAAAGTTAATGTAGGTCAGTGTTTTCAGGGTCTACCTGGAACTTTTTAATTGTCAAAAAAGACTCAAACTGGATTTTGGAACTTAAAGTCGCCCTCCACCCAGAAATGTGTGTTGCTTATTGTAACTTTACTTGTTGATGTTTGAACTTCATGTATGTGCATTAAGCCAATCATGGTCCAGTATGCAACTTACACAAGTATGATGTGGAAACATACAGCGAGAATGGACTTTTCAGTGAAGTAGAAGACAACTTCAGTCAGTAGTTAATCTTTTGAAATGAACAATATTTGCACATTTATAGATTCCGGATTTGTGAATGAAGTTTAAGATTTTTTTTGACTAGGTAAAAAAAAAAAAACCCATACAAGACCTAGTTATTGTTTGTCTGTGGGATCTTAAAAAAAATGACTTTATACTCTAAAATCTCCATCTTATGCAGTCATTTATATATATATATATATAAAATCCATCTTACTGATTTTATTTCTTTGTTTTGTTTTTGTATTTTTAATTGTTTTTATCTAGTTTTTTGTCTAGCTTTTATTTAACTATTTTCTTAATTATTGTTTTTATTATTATGGCTTTCAAATCTATTTAATTACATTTCCATCATTTAAATTTTCTCGCATGCATTGGTCTCAAGTTCTTGTTTTTATCTTTGAACTGCACTCACCTGTATGAAAGGTGCTTTACAAATAAAGTTTGATTGATTGATTGATTTATACTTGTAATTACAATTAATATAAAAAGACACTCGAATCAATCAAAAAAGGACAGTGCTATCTTTTTTAGTAAAAATGCAAATACATCATTAACTACTAATGAAAGAAAAGTTTGCTCTTTTCAAACAATTAATTCAACTGCAGGCAAAAATCTGAGTGTCACAACATCACGCTGCAGCCCTCTCTCTGCCTCTGTGTCCTCAACAACCCCAAAACAGGAAACAGTTGGAAGGTGAGAGCTGTTAGAGAGTGTCAACTTTTTGGTTTGACCATGGAACGACCGCAGTCACACACACACACACACACACACACACACACACACACACACACAGGAAGGGGTGTAGATGCAGGTCGTATCGGGGAGACTGACGGAGAGGTCAAGACTGATAACGCAGAACAATGATCCGCCTCGGTCACCGCACGGTCACTGTAAGAGTGTGTGTGTGACTGAGTCATTATTCTGTGTGACAGAAGATGTGTGTATCCATATCTGTGATAACACGAGTCAAATATATTTATTAATAATAATAATTTATATGTGCATGTGTGTTAGAGCACATTCCTGACCACTACTTGACCGTTTGGTCGGACGAAGCGAACCGCCGCTCCCCACCCTGTCCAATCAGGTCGCTGAATAGCTCTGTTGCCGTGACCACTGCCTGACCTGTTGTCACGCCGATAAGGCCGGCCACAGACAGGACAGGAAGTTGAGACAGGGGCCGAGAAACACACACACACACACACGCTGACTTCTCCCACACAAATAAGAGCTCGAACTCATAAATCTGCACTTATGGACGCACACATTTCGACAGTTTTTCTTTTTTTCCCCGTGTTATCTTGAGCGCAGCGGGATCACTGAGCGCTTTATTACGTGTGTGTGTGTGTGTGTGTGTGTGTGTAGTCGGACAAAGAGGGAAATGTATGAGTATGAAGCAGACAGGAGAGACAGGAGAGGTGTGTATATGTGGACAAACAGTATTTGTTGAAGAGTCTGTGTGTGTGCGATCAGATAAGGGATGTTTTGGGGGTCTGACGGTTAGTTCTCACCCCTCCCTGGCACCAATACTTATCCCGCTGACCTTACACTGCACCCACTTGGAGCTCTGTGTGTGTGTGTGTGTGTGTGTGTGTGTGTGTGTGTGTAAACCCTGTCTTTTGTGCTCAGTTTGTTTGACAGAGACACACTTTCAGGGGAAGAGGAAGGAGCAGATATTGAGAGAAAGTAGAGGAAGAGGAGAGTTAGACGAGGCTACAGGAGAGGCAGAGGAGGAGTGAGAGGAGAGAGTGAAGCTCAGATAGACAGTACAATTCATAAAAGTGGCTCTAAAACAAGAAGAAGATAAAAAAGAAAGTTTAGTGTGCTGGCTCTAGCAGGTAGTGGACAGTTTGTTTGTTTTTTAAAGCTTTTTCAATGAAAACAGCTGCATCCGAAAACGACGCTGTGAGAGCGGTGAGAGTGAACTAAAACAGTAAAGTTGTGGGCCGGACGGCTAAACAAAGAGCTCTGTAAAGCCGAGAGGAGATTCAGCTGATAATTCTGTATTGTCATGACACATTGTGATTATAAAAATTAATCAATTACAGCCACTTTAAATAAAGAATAAAGTCGTTAACTACACAGTTTCTATTTTACAATGAAAATAAGAGTTTTAACTTCAGTCAGACAAACTGTGGAAAGCACACAGGAAACATAAGAAGGAGAGAAGGAGATAGGCGGATGGGACACAGTAAGAGTCCTTGGCCAGATTTGAACCCAGGACGTCACGGTTGCATAGTTACATGGTACGTCTCTCAGACTGCTCGTTTCTATGAGTGTGTTTGTGGAGGACGGACAAAAGTTTTGTGTTTTTGCGCCCGAAAGTTTGCGCGCACGAGTGTCCACTAAAAGCAAATGTGCTGCTGCACTGACTAAAACTGTTTGCATCCATGTTTCTGTGCGTATCTAACCGTTGTTTGTGTGTGTGTCTCTCTCTCTCTCTCGCTCTCCCAATAGATCGGCGGGCGAGCATTTAGATGTCCGTCTGCTGATCATCCTCCCTTCACCCTCTTTCTTCTCCGCTCATCCCGCTCTTTCACCCCGCTCCACTCCTCTATTCATCCCCCCTTCTGTGAGCGGTCAAACGCATGAAGGGAAGTGTCAGCCTCCCGAGGAGAGAGAGAGAGAGAGGTAGAGAGACAGGGGGGAGAGAGAGACCACCCTGTATGTCCGTTTCACCCGCCGTATCACTTTCACCTGACTGCACTCTTTCACTTGCTATCCTTCGCTTTCTGCTCCGCTCCGTCAACATTTTCACGCATTCATGTCTTGTTTTCGCTCTCTGCGAGTTCACAATCTGGACAGAACGCTCTTTCTCTCTTTTTCGTTTCCATCTCCTCCTCCTCCTCCTCCTCCTCCTCCTCTCTCCTCCTGTCATCTTCCTTTCGATTCATTCCAATCTTTCGTATTAACTTTCTCCCTCATTTACGCCTTTCGGTTCAGATTTTGCACTTCGCCCGTCTCCGTCGTCCCCGTACATTTATCTGCTTTCTGTTGATCTTGGCACTCGTCCTCTCCTCTTTCCCCATCTGTCTGAGTCTGGCGAGGGGTTGAAAGGTCAGAGGTCAACCTGCTGCTGCGCTGGCCGCTGTTCAAACCGACACACATATGTACGGTTCATCCCCATCTTGTCAGCAGCCTCTTTCCTGAACCTGACCTGTCACACACACACCCACACGCTGCAGCTGTCCCAGTGTGACCACAGTTCTTAGGAATGTGACGGTAGCAGATTTTTCTGTCTCCTTCCATCTCTCTGACCTCGTCTATCTCTTCCTGTCCTCATGCTCACCTCTGTCTGCCCTTCCTCTTTACATTTTCCTCCCCTACAACACTTCTTTATTCTCTGAAAAGAGTATTGTACTTGTATTTGTTCCCTCCCTCTCCTCTCCCTTTACACCTCCACACATCCCTCCACATGTGGGTGTAGATTTCAGGTCATCTTGGCTAAAGACTAACCCTGGATCAAACCTCGGGAAATAAATCACGCTGTCATACGACGGGCTTAGCAGTAAGCGAAATTGAGCCCCATTCGCCCAGAAACAAAACTTTGGCAGGTATGCAAGACTGAGGAGAATTACAAAGCTAACTGCTACATAAAGACATGTGGGCATATAAACAATAAAGTTTGAGACACAATATGATTTTGAGGGATTACTTCCTGGAGGAGTGTATCATTTCTTTCAGGCGACAGAGGAAGCAAGGCGCGTTAAGTAGCATATGCACTCAAGTCGGGAACAATGAGGCAACAAACACACTGACAGAATCAAGTGAAGGCTTCCTGCTACGGTGATGGACGGCCTCGCTCTGTACAAGTTGTTTTCATACTGTAGAATAAATAAAGAGCAAACAGCTTGTTCTGAAGGAGGAAACGTGCACTCACATCTGCATCTTTAGTTGGCTCATTTAGCAAATGTTGCGGCACAGTTAGCTGAGCGAAAAGAACAGTATGTGCATCTACGATTTCAGTCATTTCGAATATTTTGGTTTCACATATCATCCAGTGCCAAAATCGATAAAATACCCAATAAGAGCACAAGATAAATGGATGCATTATTGAGGTATTGAGTCAAATGTATCATGTTTTATTTACGTCCATATCACTCAGTCTTAACAAATTCAGCTAGTATCAGAGAGAAGTAGATTTTTTTCCAAAGAGGGAACAAACTGCTTTGATACTCAAACTGTAACTCGGATGCATATTTATACACTTTTAATCAACTATATGGATACTAGGGGCTTTTCCTGGCTACAAATGACCTCTTTATGGACTCTTTGACCCCATTTACACGGAGCTACCCGATCCGCCCAAGACGCATGAAGTGGAAATTCATCCAAGAAGCATTCAAGACAGACTGAAATCCGATTATTCAAACCGTGTTGGTCGGTGGAAGTAGCCACTGCCGTCCCGTGACATCGGCAGCTGAAGTGACGAGATGTCGTAAAAGCTACACCAGCGACTTCAACACATATTGGCTATAGTCATACAGACGGCATACTGTTCTGTTGCGTTTATCTGATCATTGCAACCACTGAATGATCTGAATGGGTGATGGAGCGACGTCAGTGAGCGCACGTGAAGACGATAAAACTCTTGTCCTGCCCGTATTCCATCCATGGGAGTGATCCATGTGTTTGTTTTAGTTTCTGGGTAATTGTTAGCAAGCTGCTAAATTGTTATTTTTGAAACTAATCCGCTAAAGTGGAGATGCTATTTTTCTCTTCAGCATCAGGTGCCTTACCACCAGCCTCCGCACTGGAGGCTTGATGATGATATATTACATTACTATATATCCATGATATATTTGCCAAAATGTTGATTTATAGAATTAAAACTGAAAAGACGGCATTGGAGTTATGAGTGTGCGGCTCTCTGCTTCTTCCTTTGAGACTCAAACTCGGTGCTGTTCCTAAAAGTAAAAAATATAATGTACGGAAAAATCATTAAGATGGACATTTTATACGTATTGTTACACTCACACTGTGTTTTTCCCTAAAATATGGCTCCATACGTTCTCCATCTTCCACCTTTTCCTCTCTATTTTCCTCCCTCCCTCTCGCTGCCTCGTTAGTCTGGGTTACGAGGAGGTGAGGTGGAGGTTTCCTCTCCCACTGGGCCTCATCTCATCCCTTAGCCTGTCTATTACCTCCACACAAACAGAGGGGGAGAATCTGCTATCCTGTCACCGGATAATCGCTACTGGCTACGCTGGTCAATCCGCACACACACACACACACACACACACACACACACACACACAGTCAGGATAAGGGGAGCAGTTGTCATGCTGTGACATGTTGCTTTTGGAGAGAGAGGAGAGGGAAGCCTCGTGAGGTAATGGCTGGGACACACACACAAACGTCAGACAGTTCAGAGAGCAAACGTGTGTGTCTCTCTGTGTGTCTCTGTGTGTTTCTGTGTGTGTGTGTGTGCGCGCACGCTACAAAAGGAAACCCAATAGTTTGACTATTAATGTGGGACAGGCAAAAGTGAGTGAATGGGAGATGGAGAGACAGATTAACGTAGGAAAAAGAGCGAGATACAGAATGGGAAGATAAGAGGAAAAAAAAAAGAAAGGAAGGAAAGAAAGATGACAAATGGAGAAAATCAAGTAATTAAAAGGGAGAAGAAGAAGAAGAAAGAGACGGAAAGAGAGGATGACCAAAAAAATGAGAGGAAAAAGTAGAAGAAAGTGAAAAACATGCTAAGGCCTAGAGAGAAACAAAAAAAATGAAAACTGAAACTAGGAAACTCAAACACTTACAAATAGAGAGGAGAGATGGAAAGAGGAGAGGAGAGAGAAATAAATATATGGGGCAAAACGTGGAGAATCAAAAGAGTTAAAGTTCAATAAACTCGAGACGTCAAAAAGAGAAAAGGGGGCGGAGGGGAAAAGAGATGACATGATGAATGGATGGAATTTGACTGTCTGTGTTCAACCAAAGGAATGAACCCGGGACCAATCAATGACAAAAGACACACACCCACACACACACCCACACACACACCCACACACACACCCACACACACACTGACTGGGCTGAAGGTGGAAGAATGCATGCCTGGCGTTTGAACGAGTAAAGAAGGGGATGAGTGAGACTCTACTGTTGCAAGCGTTTTTCTGGGGGGACGCCACACCGCAACACACACACACACACACACACACAAGGGCCAGCCAAAGGTTTGAAGTAACCACAGACTTCTGACTTTTCTAAATATAGGAGGATTGATAGGATCTGTGGAGAAGGGCAGTCTGGGGAGTGCGCACACACACACACACACACACACACACACACACACACACACACACACACACACAATCAGCCTCCTACACTAACCAAATTATTTAGCAATGGCAGAGAACAGGAGAAAGCTGCTGACAGCTCAGAACAGCTTGTTACAGTGAATCGGCCCTTTTGCTAGACAGTTTGAAAATAGTTGAAAGGTGAGGTCATAGAAGTGAAGAGTCTGAGCCGTGTTGCTGCTTTGTTAGTCCGGCTCTGATGTAGGAAGACCAGGTTAAATTCATTCTGTTATATTTAATAGGTCCATTCAGTTAAAGCTAGAGAGTGCATGTTGCCCTCCATGCGTCCTGCAGCTTCACATAAAGTTAATTAGAACAGTTTTCAGCACTTCTGTTGACACATTTAGTAAAGTGCTGAAACGATCAATTAACAGAAAATGATTTAACAATTAATTAAGTCTTCAATGAAGGATAAATGCCACATGTGCTCTCATTCCAGATTCCCAAATGTGACAATCTGCTGCTTTTTTCCCCTTTTTTATTTTGTAAATTGAAGATTGCTGTAATTTGAAGATGTTAACTCGGGCTCTTTATAGACTAAACATAAATTAGTTTAAGTGATAATGAAAATAGTCATTACTTGGAGCCCTAATTTGGTCATATTTCCTGCCACATTTGCAGGTAAAGATTTCAAGAATATGGACTCTCTCTCCTGACAGGGACTTGGCTCCCTTTGGATGTTCAGAGGACTCTTTAATGTCCCTTCATACATTCGAACTGCCCTATTGATGGGAATGGTACTAGCAAAAAAAAAAAAAAGCGTGCTTCAGAAACTGGTTGCATTAACTTGTTTCGGTTATTCACATGGAGAAGATATGATCGAATAACTTTAAAATAAAAGCAAACGTAAATGGGAAGAATCTTGGGGTCCTTTTCTACAACATCTGGACTCAATGTGACCGCATTTGTATTTGTATTCATATATTAATTAGGGTTTTTTCATACTCCTATTCCCGACAGGTTGCATTTAATAATCACATGTGGACGAAATGTACTGCAAGGAGCTTTGGTGTCCTGGTGACACATGGTAAAGATGAATTTCTCTTAGTTACTTGAGATTACAAAAATATTTGGAGCAAAATCCAAAGTTGTGAACCCAGGAAGCTCTCTGATGTTGGAGTCCAACGTTAAACAGGGAAATCTGCAGCAAAACTGCCAAACTGCATAGACTGTCAATGCCAGAGGTTTTGATTCCAAGAAACTGAACACAGAGAGTTTCAAAGAACTCATTTCTTCTATGTTTATGCCTGTAGTCACTCTGGAGCAGTTTGTAGAGGTTTGAATCTGGAATCATCTCCATTTTACGCTTTTCAGGAACTTGTTGGGGACGCACGAAATTGCCAAACATTTTTCATTTAAGTATTAAGTGCAAAAAGCCGAGTACTCTGTAGATGAATAAATAGCGTATTCTTCATAGAATTGGTATGGAACTGAGACACTGCTATGTTTATCTCATGCAATAGGAACTCGAGAACTTTCACATCTGCAAAAGCAAGGAAAGGCCATGTTTTTCTGGCCAAATGGAAAACTTTAGACTGATGAAATTTAGATGATATTTAAAGCAGGGTATGGAACCTAAATACTGTCTGCAGCACAGAGTATCTGAAAACTGTCAAGTACCAGAAGCTGACACTGATTCTTAGTCTTGTTTCCTGATTGATGAGACATTTCCTATTTTAAATTAGAATTTCGTTAATGTAAGACTATTATTTTCAAGTGATAATCTTGTATGGCTGCGTAGCGTTGAGATAAAATCAAACACTGATGCATTTGAGATGTTTATCGTACTTTGTGTAATACAAAAATGGGTTTGCAAAAGCATTGTTCTGGTATCAAAACTCAGGTACTGAATTTGCACCAGTTTTGGAATTTTTCGAACGATACCTAACCTTCGTGATATAGCAATTAGAAAAAATTATTGATACAGTATGATGTGCAACAAGGAGCCTAAAAAAAACAGCATAAACATGGTGCAAACACCACAACACACAGAAAACATTTAGTTAACATCACGATTCCGTATTTTTCAAACCGCTCAGAGACAAACCATGTTTTCATCTCACTCTGTGTGCGCCCATCTAAGCATCTAAGTTTGTGTGTGTGTGTGTGTGTGTGTGTGTGTGAGAGTATGTGTGTGTCCTCGGGGAACTCCTGTCTCGGCCCTGTCCCAGGACCCCGGAACCTTCCAGAACACCGGGACCCGACCACACAACAAACGGCCCCGTCAGCGTGATTTATCGGCCATTCACCACCAGGTCACACACACACACACACACACAAAGACACACACTCCAAAGCATCACTGCGTGCATATGAGCACATATGAAAAGCGCGCATGTCGACACGCAAACGTGAAATATTTACCTGAAAGAATGTGGATCTCTCACACACACACACACACACACACACACACACACACACACACACACACACACACAAAGATGCGCTCAGGCAGATGTGTACACACAGAAATGACGTACGGGGGCGGGAGGAATTCTTTTGATATGACAAGAATGGTTACAAAAAAAACAATGGATGAGAGGCCGAAAGAGAAAGAAATAAAAGAGCGAAGGAGCTGAATAACTCCAAAAGGAGCGATGGAGTCGACCGATTCTGATCAGCAAAAGGAGGAGGTGGAGGAGGAGGAGGGGGGAGGAGATGGAGAATGAGGAGAGGCAAGAAAAGAGGGGATGGAAACAGAGGATGAAGAAGGCAGTGGGAGCAAAAGGAGGGGTTTGAAGTAAACATCGATGCCGGATGAATGCAATTTTTTTCTTTTCTCCTTCTCCCCATCTTCCCCCCTTCCTTCTCCTCCTCCGAGCGAGAGAACAAGAGGCACTGCATCATCCCGACAGGCGGAGAAAGAGAAGAGAGGGAGAGAGAAAGAGGGATTGTGAGGGATGGATAAAGGGCTATCCGTCTCTGTCTGTCACCTCATTCATCGTCCCCTGCTCCGTCCTGCCGGCCCATCTGTCATCCGCTGTCACACATGCACACACACAAAAATAGACACACACTTTCCAACCACTTTCACACACTCAACAACAACAACTATGACAAAACACACACACACACACACACACACCGGAGACGAGTAGCAGACTCACAAACTTTGACTCACTCTCCGCCCTGTCTCACACATTCACTGCGATGACACACAAATGGACACACACACTATACGCTCAGTTTCACACACAAGCGCACACACTTTCTATCCACTTTCACAGCAACGATGACAAACACACACACACACACACACACACACTGCAGCCAGAAAGCCACACAAACTTTCGCTTGGGCTCTCCGCCCCGTTTCACACATTCAGGCAATGATGACAGACACACTAACACACACCAGCGTCTCTCCCGAAAGAACACACTCGAAAAACGACGACGGCAAACACGCGCTCTCATGCACGTACGCACTTGCTTGCCAAACGCTTTTTTCGTAAAGTCGAAATACAGCACACTAAAACGCCCGCACACACACACACACACACACACTCCGCCCAACATCCTGTATTCTCCAGAACACAGCGGAGCCGTCCAGTTCTGTCCCTCCTCCGACTGGTTCTGCTCTGTTTTTTCCCAGGACCCGAAACAAGACGCCCCAGCACACAGCCGGGCCACTTCCTGCACTCAATTGTTTCTCAACATCAGGTCTGAGGACCCAGGTCGGGCCCCGGGGAAACTGGTAAAGTGGTCCAGAACTGGATTTTTTACCTGTTCAATGGTGGAAGACATTTCAGCTACTGAAGTTAAAACGTCTCATTCTCAAGCCATAAAACCCAACAACAAAGCAGTCCTATTGTTCCAGAGTAGGTTCTGTAGGACCTTTGCTCCATCATACCTCAAGGACAGGAGTGCTTGTGATGGTGACGATGTTGGACTTATGTAGAGGAAGAAAATGTCTCTAGAAGTTGTTGTTGCTGCTTGCTATTAGAGAGGTCATGGACACATGTCAAGTAGAAGCTGAAGGTACATTTCACTTCACCAGAGGCCTTAAACCAGTGTGGGGATTTGTTCTAATCCACCCACAAACTACATGACGTGAAATTAATAGCATCCTAAGGTCCGTTAGCAATATAGTTACAAAGGTATGAAGAATCTGTTCTTCTAAATTGGACTGCACGCTGTACGGAAATCATTCTGGTAGAAATCTTAAGTATTAATATTAATCCCTATGAGACTTTTACCTGGTGAAAAGGTAAGGAGGACATCTTTTCCAATAATCTGTCTGACAGTTTAGATAAATCTGCAACCATTTGATTTGATCTGTCTGACCTTCCACATCAGACGTTTACAGATAAGAAGTTTCACCTAAATAAACAGTAAATCTTGTATCAGTTTGTCATGACATCCGTTTAGGTTTCTTTACCTTTTGAGTTTATCTATTTATATCTTTTGGAAACTTTCTTTGTAGCTGTGCAGCTGTTTGAAGATGGTAGATTAACGTACGACTTCTTAAGGGACATTTCTTGCAATAATTTAGGGGGCACAGTGTTAATCTGCAAAGACAGTGGGCAAACAACTGACGAATTTGACAAGAGAAAAGACAACAGCAGAGATTATGTGAGAACTGGGAATGGGAATTTTAAAAGATGTGACAGACAGAAAACAGTAGGAGAGGATAAAAAGATGCCGATGGAAGTCGGCAAACAAGGATGAGAAGGACATGAGATGGAAGGGGAGGAAAAAAGTAGAGGGTAAAAAACAAAACAACGAAATCAGAAAACCAAATTAAGGAGGAAGACGAGGAGGAGAAAGCATTGGAGGAGGAGTACTGGGGGGGTGTGAGGGAGGATGGGAGGAAGGATGAAAAGGACAAGGGGGGGGGGGGG
>LKNJ01003002.1:0-21104 GCA_002120245.1 Maccullochella peelii | reverse complement strand
GAAAAAAGATAGTGGAGAGGGGGAAAAAAAAAAACAGAGAAAGAGAAAACGAAGGAGAGAGGACCACGAGGGAGACAAAGACCTACTTGTCTCAAGTCACTGAAGGCCAGAAGCAACGTGTCACCCTGGAAGCCTGCGACCGGGCCGGCTCTGGCAAAACCTGTGGGAAAATACAAACCCGCCCCCCCCAGTCCACCCCCGGAGAGAGGGAAGAGAGGAGGAGGAGGAGGAGGGGAAAAAAAGGGTGAAAAACGGAATAATAAAAGACCTGGTCGGATTCGCTATGCATCGGGATAGATTGGCAGACAAATGACAGCCTGGGGAGGAGGAGGAGGAGGGAGGAAGAGGAGGAGGGAAGGGAAGGGGAGGGCAGGGTGTTAGAGTCATGTCGCTGGGTCTTGTTGGAAAAGAGAAAGAGTGTGTGTGCGTGCTTGTGTGTGTGAAAAAGCAAAGGTTTTGTTATGTGTTTAAATGTAGGTTGTGTTGAATGTGTGTGTGTGTGTGTGTGTGTGTGTGGATGATGGAGATTTTCTAGCATTTGCTTTGTGTGTGTGTGAGAGTGTGTAGATATCAGAGTGTGTGTGACAGTTGGTAGGCTTTGCGTGTGTGTGTGTGTGTGTGTGTGCGCGCGTTTATTTGTTGTTTGTACAGGGCTTCGCCTGCATGTTTGAGAACAGTTGAGGACTGTTGGATTTTGAACCCAGGGTGACACCCGTGTGTGTGTGTGTGTGAGTGTGTGTGTCGGGGTCGTACGGAGTGTGAGCTGGGGTCTTGGCATCAGCTGGCCCCCGTAAACAAGCCGACTGGTATTCTGAGCGAGGGAACGAGAGAAAAGAGGAGTGCCGCGGAGAGAGAGAGAGAGAGAGAGAGAGAGAGAGAGAGAGAGAGAAAGCCTGTAGCTAATCTCTTTCACCTCAGGACACACACACACAAATAAACACAAGGCCATACACACCACAGCACTGATTACACGCCTGCCGTCTTCAGTGACCCCAGTGAGACACACACACACACACACACACACACACACACACACACTGAACCTATCAGCTAAACTAACCTCTTATCTCGTTCTCCAGACCAAACCTCCATATTTTACCTGCTAACTTTTCACCTTCCTTTCCCCCTCTACCCATCTCCTTTCTTTGTCTGTCTCTCACTCTCTTCATTTCAACAACTTAACAAAAACGGGTTGATCCATATGATCTGTCACAGGTTTGGTTATTAAGTTTCCAAGAGTTTCCAAGACCACAAATGATCCCTATCGGAAAAACATGAACATATTATCTAGATAGTCTCCTCCTTTTTCACCTTTTTTCCTTACAACATGCTACCTCCGTGGTTTGTGGCCCTTGCTCTTCTTCCCGCTCACATATTTGTGTTAATTTTTACTTTTATGTCACATTGGTTTAAATTTTTTTCCTTTCTCATGTCTTTTATATTTCATAAGTTTCTTGTTTCGACCCTCCCTAATGACTTCCTTCCTTATTTTCGACCTCATTCTTCTGTCTTTACACCTCATTTTCTTTTTTCCCAAGCTAGTTTTTTCTTCCATTTTGTCTCTACTTCATCTAATTTTCTTTCTCCATTTCTTGTTTTACTATTATTCTCCTGTTTTTTCTTTACTACACTGTCCACTTTAGTTTTTAAATATATTTCATGTTTGTGTCATCTTCATTGTCATTCGTGTACTTCTTGTCTTTGTCTTTTTCATCTTTGCCCTTTTCCTTCTCCCCCCCATCATGTCTTCTCTCGTGTCCATCCTCTCCACCTTTTACACATCTACTTCTATCATGTTGCCTCCTTCCTCGCATCAGTTTCTCCTCCCTTTCCTCCTCGTCTGATTTTCTTCTTCTCCTTCTCTGCCCTCTTCATCTTTTTTCACTTATCCCCCCAGCGATCAGATTCATTTAATCTGTTCCTCCCTTTCTTTTCATCTGTCACAATCCTGAAATTCCTTTTATTTAAATCCCTAATTCCTCGTTCTTGTGCTCTCCCTCACTTCCTCCTCCTTTTAAACTCACCATTAGTTTTCCTTTAATCCCTCCTCTCATCCATGTATTTTGCCTTCTTCTCTGCCCTCTCTTTCTTGTGTACTCGTCTTGTGCTTTTCATTTCTTTTTTAATTTCACACCTCTTTCTTTTAATCCCATTTTCTATGCCCTCTTGTCCCACAAACTCTTTCATCCCATTCTGCTCTGTCCTTCTATATTGCCCTCTTTTTTCATTTAATCCCATCTCAGTTCACTTTCTTCCTTCAACACTCTCCACTCGTGTATTTTGCTTCGCGTTTATTTAGTCATTTTTCGTCTCGCTACAGTTTTTCTTGCACACAACTTTTTCACGTTACCCATTTCTTTCCCCTAGTCTTTCTCGTCTTTTCATGACTTCCATTTTCCACGTTCTTTTGTTTATTCCTTCTTTCACAGTGACCCTTTTTCCTCTCTCATACTCGTTCTGTCCTTCCATTTTTCATTCTTACTTACATTGCACTCGTTCATGAACCCATCGCTCTGTGACTGTTTATCCTCTTCGTCTGTCAAAGATTCCCTCTTTCCCTCCATTCTCTCTCTCTCTTCCTCTTACCTTCCATTTTTCATTTCACCCCCGTTAAATTTAATCCATTGCTCTTATTCTTTTCCCCCCTTTTAGAGCTTTTAAATGTTGTAGTTTAACAGTCCCTTTATTTTAATCCCTCCATCCCATCCTCCCACTTCTCCCCCATCCACCTTCCACTTTTCATTTCACTCCTTTTCATTAATCCCTTGCTCCTTTTCCTCTCTCTAACCTCTCTTCTGCTTTCTTTCATTCATCCTTTTCCCTTCAAATTTAATCCCTCTTTCCCACCTCCCTGCTCTGCCTTTCTCGCCATCCTTTCCCCTTTTGAATTCTTCACATCCCTCAAATTTTTCGCCTCTTCAGCTTCTTTTCCATTTCATCCGTCCTTCTACTGCATCTTCACCCCCCTTTCCTTCCGTCTCTCTCCATCCTTCCCAGTTTCTCTCGTCTGAGCCCCGTCAGTCTGCCCTGAATAAATAACTCTGTAACCTCCTATGTAACCTCCCAGTGACATGCCTGCACTGCACGCATGTCACTGCACATCACGTCACACACACACACACACTGTGTGACCCGCGCTGTGACTCTAAGAGCCTTGATCATGTAAAAACCGAGCCAACGACGCCTCGCACTATTTCATTCCTCCGCCTCATTTATCTGCAAGTGCTCTGCATCTTTAAGTCTCAGAAAACAAGGCACAGAGGGGACGGGGGGGAGGGAACAGAGGGATGGATGGGGAGGGGAGAGGGGTATGAAATGATGAAGAGGAGAAGAGAGGATAAAGGAGAGGGATGAAGGAAAGAAGGGAGAGAGGAGAAAGAAGCAAAGAGGTGGGGGAAGGAAACAGAAAAGAGAAGAAGAAAATACCGAAGAAGAGAGAGATAAGAAGAAAAAGTGACGTAAAGATTTTCAGAGAGCAGAGGGGATCAAAGACGCTCTCCCCCAACTATGTAACTGGTTGATCCATAGCGCCCCCTGTGCTTTCAAATGCAAACTGCACACATGGCAAGTTAATTTTATAAGTAGCACTTGATGAATGTCCTTAAGTAATTCCAAATTGTTTAATTTTAAAAACATTTTTAAAAAATCTATACTGTTAATTATGGATTATATAATAATTATGGAATATGGAGAAATAAAAAAAAGGAAGGTAGGGAGTTGAATCAAGACAGTAAAGAGAAAGAGGAGAAAAGGAGGAAAGAAAAAAGGAGTGAAAGAGGATCAGAATGAGAAGAGATGGAAAGGACAAAAAAGAAATTAGTGAAGGTGCACTAAATGAAATACTGATGGGGCCGACAAGAAGGACAAAGGGAGAGAAGGAGGGGAAAAGCTAATAATATTAAAGACATGTATGCTTATTTTAAAACTAAATGGCGACACTCACTCTCGCACTCCTTGACGTCCGTGTAGAGCTGGTGCAGAGCTCCCATGGAGATCTGTCTGACCTCCGGGTCCAGCAGGAGCTGCATCAGGGAGGTGGAGATGTGTTTACAGGCCGACATGCAGGCCGTCTGCGCCACTTTACCCTGAGAGAGAGAGAGAGAGAGAGACAGGGAGAGAGAGAGAGAGAGAGAGAGACAGGGAGGGAGAGAGAGACAGGGAGATTATTTGTTTCTGCACCATCTGTCCATCAAGCAGTGTGGATGCGACTTTGACTTTTTCCTGGGAGACAACGTTTCTTTACACTCTTTTCCATTTCCATGCTAACTGCCCGGTTCTTCTTCTTCTCTTTGTTCTAACCAGAAATGTAAAGTGACGTTACTTCCTGTGTGCACCTATTCTTTTTCTACATGTGATGTGTGTATAATTACACTCCTAACAAAAGGCATTGTAAACACACTGGAAGCTCATCGTCTCCAACAACGCACACGCGCGCACACAGACACACACACAAAGAAGTTAGCTGAGGTGCAGAAACACTGAAACACACACAAACAAACAAACATTAATAGATGTACGCACACAGAGGTAATCAGATTGAGTTCAGGTGCACTTTATAAACATTTTTTTAGTGTACACACACACACACACACACACACACACACACACACACAAAGAGAGCGTTAATAATGTGTGTTGCGTTCAGGTGCAGTCAGAATGATGAAGTAGCACAATAAGAATAAAAGCCAGCGGATGAGGAAGTACATGACAACGCATTAATACAGAAACCAAAACATGTGTTTGTGTGGGTTAGATCAAGTGTGTGTGTGTGTGTGTGTGTGTGTGTGTGTGTGTGTCTGAGTGTATACGCCATGTGTGTGTGAGCAGACATGTGTGCGATCTCAGCGACTCGCCGTGGCCTTGATCTTGACCTCGGCGTCTGCATTCCAACACAATGAAGCAAAGACATAAAAAGAAGTCGAGGGGAGAAACTTGAAAATGAGGTAAAGCTTGTAAAAAGTTAAACTGAGAAGCACAGCAAGGAAACATTTCTCGTAATCATGAAAGAACTCAACCATATTGCCATTATTATTTCATTTCCTTTTCCTAAACTCCATTAACTCAGATTTGACAACATATGTTGAGATCACAAATCAACTTTCTCACAATCACAAGAAAACAAAAGTCATCTTGTAACTTCTGTCCCTCTGTATGAAATAAGGAGCAAACGAATGAAAGGAAGTGAATGTTCTACTGCAGCGCCTGATTACCCAAATTAATCCTGACGTGGCTTTGATGTGTCTGGCTGACACAAACACACACCTTCAGGTGATCAACAAACACCAGACCTTCTACTCCGGCCCTGCATATTTAAGCACCTTCATTAATCACACAATGAGACTAGACATGCATGTATACACCCACCATGGGCAAACATACACACCATCAGAAAAACACATATATAATTGTGCTTAATGTTTGGCTTTAAGTGTTGGTGTGAATCTGTTATAATCATATAATTGCACTGTGTTTATACAGCTCTAATCGCTCATATGTGACTCTGTTTCTGTGTGTTATTTGGTTATATATATATTATCATCAACATAATGACACACACAATCTGTGCACTGTGCGCTTTGACTTGAATTGATTTGGTTTTGGCATAAAATAGCACTTAAAATTCTATTTAAACTTCAATCCATGTTAATTCCTGTAGAGGTGAATTTTTAATGACTGCCATGAAAATGATAAACCGCTTTACAGCCAGATCACACCGGCATTTTGGCAAAATCAATTAGTGGATTTGCTCGCGGGTCCAAAGTAAATCCGCATAAAGTTAAACTCTGGTAAACTTTGACACGAGTATTTTCATCCTTGACCAATAGCAAGGCGTCCTGACCGTGCTGACCTTTCAGGGAACGGAGAGCCGGAGAGTCCAAACTGGAGGAAGCTATCGTATTTGTTTATTACACCTGTGTTGCACCATGCGGTTTTATTTGACCTCCTCTGCAGGAGTATTCAGTGCTCCACATAAGAGGAATGGTTTGCAGACAGTAATGAGACAGGAGCTAGCTAAGCTAGCTTAACTAACATTGAGGAAGCTAGCTAGCTTCGATAGCTTTAGCAGTAAAGCTATGTAGATGCTATGAAACTTTAACACGTTCTTTCGTCCAACAAGATGTACAAGACATTAATATTCCTGTGAGGCGATCCATCTGTAAACATCAAGTTTTCCTGTTAATCTGTAAAACCAAGTTTAAAAAACACATTGTTGGACACATGAGTTAGAATTATTGGCTTTCATTAAGAAGCAACGTAATCAAGTAATCTTGTAATTTTAGCGACATACTTTAATATAATTTCCTCTGTTTGTTCTCCAGGCAGCAGCTCAGCTCGCTGCCGCTGTAATAAACTAGAGCCATACAATTCATCTTATCTTATATAACAAAACCGACAGCCGCAGAAAGATCCCATTGTAGTTGCGAGTGAACCGAGGTCCACCTCAGCAGAGAGTCTGGAGCGCAGTTCATTCAAGAGGCAGCCGTCACCTCAAAGGGAAATCAAATTACACACACGTGCGAGCACATATGTTTGAGAAACACACACCTACGAGTGGCCGGATATCCTCCAATACGATGCTGGCCTCTGAACTCTGTACGTACACACACACACACACACACACACAAAAACACACACACACACACTCCATACAACCCCAGGGGTCAGTTATCATAGGGTGAGATTGAGCGTGAAATGGGCTAATTCTATTTACATGTCCTGAACCTGGGCTGACTGACACACACACAAACACACAGGTAGGTCTGCCCGACAGAAACGGCGTTGTCTCAGAGTTCAATACAGACAACTGGGAACCATTAGCCTGAGGCACAGTGAAGGGAGGGAGGAAGAGGAGCGAGGATTGAGAAGAAAGGAAAGGAAAGCACAGGCGTGAAAGGGTGAGGAAAGGAAAGGTGAGGGAAGGTGAAGAAAGGAAAAGAAAGGAAAGAAAGGGAAATGACAGGTGAGGAAAGGAAAGGAATAGAAAGGACATGAAAGCAAGAAAAGGAAAGAGAAGGATTCAAGAATAGAAGAAATAAAGTCAAGCGGGTGGACAGCAGCACAGACAGATGCAAGGAAAGGAAGAAGACATGAGAGGAGAGCGGCAGGAGTAGTGAAGTAAGTAAGGAAAGGAAACAACAAGAGGGAACAGAGGTGAAAAGGACAGAAGGCCGGAGGAAGTGAAGGAGAGACAGATAGGAAGGACGTGATGCTTCTCCTCCATCCTATTCCTAAATCCTTCCTAACCTCCACCTCGCCACCCCATCCCTCCCCTCCATCCCTCCTTCCAGCTAACGAGGGACGTTCATCAAAGAGCTCATTAAAAGCTACTCAGCTCCTAACGGCTGAACAAATAGACAAGAGACGAAAGAAAGCAGGCGAGGTGGAGGGAAAGAGGTGAAGGACGGGGACGAGACTGGCGGGGTCAGGCAGAGAGACGGACGAGATGGAGGGGGTGGTGAACAATCAAGAAATAAAAATGAACGAGGGAAGAGGAAGGAAAAGGAGGAATGCAGACAGATGAGAATTACTGTAAAATATGCTTATAAACGCATACATCTCTCTATCCGTCTGTCTTTTAGGAGCTGAAAATTGACAGTTTAGACATGTTTAAAGCCTCATTAATATGTATTTTTCATATTATTATTTAACTAAAATGACTACATGCAATGTGAAAGCAGTCCCTCGGAGCTCTACAAAGCCTTTAAACCTTTATTTTCAATATTTCTAAGAACAGTTTTGGTTATTTCTCATAAACAATTCCTGTATGTGTGTTTTTTTGTCTGTGCGCTTCTCGTTAGTTTGAAGTGGGCGGGGCTCTGTTGGAGAAAAGATGATGTCACTGATGTACTTCCGTGCCCCAATCAGGATTTAGCCGGCAGATTAGCCTCTTAATAAATAATAGCTAAGAATGTTTTTTTTCCAAACTTGCATATTTAGTCATGCATATTTTATATTATAGAGAAATAATGCAAAACAAAATCTAAAATAATTGATTTTTCAGGGTCAGACTGACATACAATCACTTTATAAAAGTTGGTTATTGCTTATATGCTTTTTTAAACATACAGCAGATACAGAGGAGCATCTGCATTCATTCGGAGTCATGTAAGTCCAATATTTACTCTCTTTTAGCTGTGTTCACTTGTTAACTAGCAAGTTGCTAAGTTTGTCTGCCGTTTGGTGCCGGGCTGGTAGTTTTTTTTTTGTTGAAAACAGCGCCCCTCTGTGGTTGAAAACAATGCCTGGAGAGCAGTGACAGTGAACCAACAGTTGCAGGCCGGAAAAAAACAAAACAATAAGCTGAAAGACGCTAAAACGCTCTGTAGAGCCAAGTACTGCAGAGGTGGGTGATGATTATGTGTGGGTTTGTCACTACGAGTGAACCCTTTCACAACACACACAGTCATCTGATCCATTGTTAGTATTAAAGAATTGATTAGTGCAGCTTTAAAGATTTCAAACCAAGTTTCCAGGGGCTTCAAACAAGTTCAATGAAGCTTCCAACTGATCCTGACAATCTTGTTCCAATCCAGCTAACTTAATACAACAAAAGAAGAATGTGTGTTTGTGGTCAAAAAAAGGGATGTGGTCTCATATTCAAACACATTGTATTTTCAGGGTAAATTAATCGGTGTGTGGTCAAACACACTGCTCCAGCAGTCCTGCTCAGTTAGCTGTACTAGCGATCCCCATTGATAATGACAAGTTATTTACACCTGACCGATGCAGCACACACAATACATGTCAAATAAACACAATGAGTGTTCAGTTTAACATATTTTGTAGGGGCGTTCTTAGATTTCTTAGACGTAAATCTAATCAAGAACTTCCAATAAAAAGACTCAAAAGACTGTTACAACAACCAGAACCTCATATGTTAAAGTGTTCAGTGTAATAACAGATTGATGTGCATCTCCACCAAACTTTGCACCGCCCATTTTGGACACAGTTTGTTTTGAAGCACTCCCAGCTGAATTCATAACTTTAGCCTCATAATGCCAGAAGCAGGTTGAGTTAGAAACACAGCAGCACGGCAAGTCACTGCTTCACAACGACATGACGCACTGATTCACAACTCCTGGAAGGGATTCGACACAGTGTATAATATGCTCTCTGTCCATCCAGAAACCTGTCAGTCAAACGAACGGCAAGTCAGGGCAGCCAAAAGTCAAGAGGTGGGATTCACAGCAAAAAAATATGATACTGAGGCGCAAAACCAGTTCAATGCTGCTTCGACTACAACTGTCAGAAAATAAGAGAGTAAATGAGTTTCAGGGTGAATCTGAAGGGTTACGGGTCTTTATTCTGATTTATGACTTGGAAAATGGCTAAAAATGGGAATCTACTTATGCGTTTGAGACTTAAATTGACATAGTCAACCTCCGAATCACCGTAAAGGGAGAGGATCCAGGTTTAGTCTTGTGGAACAATCACAGATTGCAGCGTTAGGGCAGGTATTTGTTCACGTCACTAAAGAAACACCACAAAAATGAAGTGTGGAGTTAGGTTTCGGGTGCATTTTTGTGAGTGTTTTATCTTTGAACATTACCTTGACACACACACAAAGAGCCAAAGCAAGCAACTTCACTTCAAGGCCTAAAAGCCACATTTGATCTGACAGATACCAGGGTTGGAAGTTTCTTTTTGTCTAGTGTAACAAGTGGTAAATAGATTTCTTCATTGGCTTTTCTACCTCAGACTGTTTCATGATTATAAATGTGTTCACCGACAAGACAGCAAACACCAGACATGCTCTCATCTTCTCTGGTCAAGACTGGGTAACTATGTGAAATAAAAGTCTCAAATGTCAACTATTTGAGTAGAGCAGGGCCTCCAAATGATGTTGTAACCTGCCAAAGTTTCTGGTACATTAGCTGAAACGCAAACAAAATTGGTTAGCACTGGCAGGTGGCTGGTTACAATTTCCGTCCCTGGTTGGGGCAGAGGTTTGGGCACATGAACACAGATTTAAACAAACGTGCATCACTCGCTTTTCATCTCACATGCTGGTTGGTGAACTCTCATACGTGGGGATTTAGGGTCAAAGCTGAAGGGTAAACAAGGCCAGTCAGGGATTGGTAAACATCACTCCGTTACCATTACAACCCAGGTACTCACCGGTAAGGTTGCGTGTTCTACGGGCGTTCCCTACGGTAAGAAACATAAACCGGGAAATTTAGCGGATGCCAAAACAGTAAAACTCAAAAAGTTGAAGGAAACTGAAGGGAGCGCAACAGCTGCACGGAAATAAAACTCCTCAATCAAATCACTGCGAGGCCATTGGCAGCTTTTTCCACCTCTGTGTGTGTGCAAAGAATTTATTGCACATTAGGCCCTTGAGATGATGCTAATCTGGCTTTGGAGAACTCAGTAAGTCCTGGATACACAGAGGATAAGCGGCCCGCCAAACCTTCTCGGTGCGCAGCAGAAAACTGATCAAGGAGCTTATAAGCCATAAAATTGGAGCACTATGGTCAGAGAAGAGTCCAAAAATCTCCTTTCTAAATTTTCACATGATTATTTTCACCCCTGAGGCTGTTTCATGCTTTCCCTGTTCCATCTTTAAATTTGAGCTCAATTCGATTAGGACTATTTAGCTAGCACTAAACTCTGAGTGGTATTATTAGCTCTTGGATTGGGCAACATTTTCCTCTCTAGTGAGAACTGGGACAATGAATGTGTGTGTGTGTCCCTCTCTAAAGTTGTTTAACAAATGTGAGCCTGCTGAGTTTTCTTAGTACACGTCTGCTTCCAACTAGTTACATTTAGAGCCGTTAAAACAACCACATAAGCACAAGAATGTTGCTGCGTCACGGTGAGCCTTCATTTAACAAACACCAATGACGCATCAGTAATCTGCAGCGTGTGTGCGTTGGGTTTCAGAGTGCTTACAGTTAGTTGCATTTTTTTATTTTTTAGCCGAAACAATTATCATAAATCACACATACATTTTATCACAAAAAAAATCAATAGTTGCAGCCCTAAAAAGCTTAATTTCTAGTAACCAAGACCCAACACAAGACATGTTCTGTTGCAAGCAGAGTCGGTCAAGGTTGTGCCAGAAACCCAAACTCTACTTCGGAGTTCTGAGATCAGTCAGAGCTGACACCCCCAAACACTACTAATACCAACTACAGCTAATGTTTGTACAGTTGGTACATTGACACGTCTGTGTTTATTCGGCACAAACAGCCATGAAAGTCTAGCAGTCAAATTTGCATGAACAAGACAAGAACTTCCATGGTGGGTAATTGTGAGACCTAATCTGGATAGACCTCCGATCTATTCAGATTAGGTCTCTATTTTTGTTTTGGAAGATTCATGAATGCTTGTGGGGTTTGAGCAGGTTCTCCACAGGTCAGTTTTGAATCAGGTCTAAAATTTAAAGAAGCACAAGCAGTAGTTAAAGTAATTTTTCTAGTCTACTCCCTTCAATAGTATCTTATTCATTTCTGTGAACACTCTTTTATATGATCACCTCTTATTTCAGAGGGTCATACCACCTAGATTTTTAGATCCATAGCATCTGATCTACTTAGGAGGCCCCACACTGTGTGTGTGTGTGTGTGTTAAAGTGTGCGTGACGGGGTCATGTCCGGGGCTCGTGGGGGTGTAGGAAAAGCGTCTTAGAAGTGTTGGAAAACACTTAGCTCGATCACCTTGCGTGTGTGGCCTTATGGCCTTGTGACCTGCTTTGACCAAATCTGTGCGTGCAATCATCTTAAAACTAACCCCCGTATGTGTGTGTGTGTGTGTGTGTGTTTGGACTACATGAAATAAATGCTCCATAATTCTTTGCCGAAAGATCCAAATACAGACGTTTTCGTTTGAGGTTACAGGCTGAGCACGTCGACTAGCACGAATAAATACACTTTCTAATTCTGGATTAATTCTGGTTCTACAAGTTCCACGCTTGCTTTGAGTAACATTAACCTCACCATTAAAAATTAACTTTAAAATGCAAATTTACGGTGAGAAAAATATATGTGGGACCTCAGGCTCCGTCCAGTTCACTGCTTGATATATTCGTAGAAAATTAGGTTTTTTGCCAGCAGTTGCAACACAGATACAGAATCAAATATTCACCCATTACTTTTACTTATTTACCAGCCAACTGGCTTCTTTAAATGAAATATGCTTATTTTTAACACGCCAAAGAGGCTGGCAATTTGGGTGATAATTGCTGTTAACGATTACAAAATGTATCAAATGCAAATTATACAATTCATAATCCTGAATATTAGCGCAGTGAGCTAATACTTAATTTAAGTTAATTTATAATGACTATTACAGCAGGAAATACTTAAGATGCTTAAGTTGATTTTTTCCTCATATCATCACTAGGAAAACTCATAATTATTGTCTAAACTCTACTATAAAATCCTGACAGAGTGTATAATGTCATTACAGCCGGGCTGTAGAGTCAATAGCCTGAGCCGGTGTGCAGCTCACCCTTTAATGAGCTTAACAGGCCCCATGTTAACGATCTAACCCGTAACACGCCGATACTCTAACGAACTAAAGCAGATTGTCCTGCCCTGTGATGTCTCACGCCAACATGCAGAGAGACTGGTGAGCAAGCTTATATAAACACACACACACACGTGTGTACATACAGTGGAGACCAAAACAGATACACTGTATACTGTATACTGTTTACACAAATACACAAGTATTTTTGACTTATGTCGACTGCCTACAAAGTTTCTTTCCTTTTTCAGTTCAAAGGAATCGTGCAAGATTTCTTCTCAACCGAATTCCAGTCGAAAGGCGTATTTCCCAAAATGCTGAACTATTGCTTTGTGTTTGTGCAGATTTGGGTGTGTACCTGAATATGTCTGAATGTGTATATTTAGGTTTTGTCTTTCAAATCACTTCTTAAAATTAAATCTTAAACCTCCTGTTTGTTTTACTTTTATTTCACGGTTGGGTATTTTGTTTTGAAAAGTGCTGTATAAATAAAGTTTTTTATTATAATTACGTGTTGCTCTATTTGTTGGTATGCTTGTAAGTGTGCCTTTGCCTTTGTGAGTGTGTGTATGTGTGTGTGTACTAACAGGCAAGTTGGTGAAGACACTGAAGGTGCTCTTTAGAAAAGCGATCAGGTCAATCAGGTAGTCGCTGGCTTCCGGAGTCTCGCCTCCCGGCACGGCGGCCATCCAATCGTAATCAGCCAGCTGCAGGAACTGGTCGATCTTGGCGTTCAGGCTGGTGTAGATCTCCGCCTCGGCCGCATGACGAGCGTCCTGCAAGAAGACAAGAGATGAGTTAATAATTATTAATGACTCTCTGTCATACTCGTTGCTTTACCTTGGTATTACCATCCGTTAATGTAATTAGAAAGTAACAAATGAAAGATGAAATAAAAGAAGGCAGGAGCGTAGGACAAAACAAATAATTTAAAAAATGAGAGATGTATTAGACAGGAAATTAAGATTTTTTGGGAAACAGCAAAAAGAAAGGACAGAAGAACTGATAGTGTCTTGGGTGTACCTTAAAGGTGGAGGTCCCGTACAGCTTGGTAGCGTTTGCTGTGTCAGGCGGAACATTTGTGATGTTTGATATGAACTCCTCCAGAAAGTGGCAGCTCTGCTCCAGGTGGGTGGTGTTTATGATCACCTGCACCAACTGGATGCAAACAGAGGACACAAAAGTGAGGCTGGGCATCTTTCAGGGATGTTTAATATATTTAATATATATTTTCCTGCAGTTAAAGAGCTGCAGCAGGCTGGATTATGATGAGCTCACCAAAAAATTTAATATAAGAGCATATCGTCTCCCATACATGTGTGACTGTGTGGAATATTTTTGGGCATTATGTTTTCTCTGTTCTTCTAGCACATTCGTTCATTTTATTATTTTATTTATTATACTAGTCAGTCTACCGACACTTACTTGTGTTATTGGTTTTAGCATCCTAAGCCTCCGTTTGGACATCTGTCTTGATATTCTGCTTCATTATTTTTAAAATTCAGCATTCAGTTTCTGACTATTTATTGAAATTGTTTAATAAATGTTCCGTAACACGCCATCTTATTGCTACATCCTGTTCTTGTGAATTAACGATGTTTGGTCTCTAGGCTGATCATTGAGCAAGGAAAAACAAAGAGTGGAAAATAAAAATCACCACTTGGTATCACAGTTCCCCGTTCTGCACAGTTATGACAACAACAACAACAGGTTGAAAAGAGGAAATGTCTGTTTTTGTGAAGCTAAATGAGCTGGAAAGGTTGAGAGTGACCATTCTGAGCAACGGAGTTACACTGAAGTTGTGCAAACAACATTAGCTCGTTCCCTCAGAGATTATTACAAGCGTCAAGAGTTTTTTGTTTTTTACACACTGCGCACGCACACACACACACACACACACACACACACACACACACACACACACACACACACACACACACAGTACCTCAGCCAGCCCGACATTCTTCTTCTTTATGGCGTACTGCAGACAGTGGCTGAGGGTTCTGGTCAACAACAGATTTGTGGACTTGCGGATCATATCGTCTACCTCCGTGGAACTGAGGACACACACACACACACATATTATATTATATTATATTATATATAAACAGAGAGAACAGCAGAGAATCAGTGACTGTGCAGAAGCGATTTCCTCCATTCCTCGCAGAGAGCTGCTGCTGCTGCGTCTGAAAGCCAGTACAAACATTTTAAGTGAATTTCTCAGTCTACGAATCTCTCCATTTGGAAAAAGTCTAAATGTCAGCCAATTCAAATGAGCACATTACCATGTCATGAGCAGTCAGGCTCATTAGACATCTAACATTCCCTTAAATATCCAGATAAGATTGCAGCCTGAAAATAATTAACCTAAACCACTGAAAGACTCGACAGATACAAAAAAAACTGTTTCCAAATCAATAAAATATCCAAATGACAGACTTTTTAGACTGCTAGTAAAACAAATAAAAAGTATTCCATATATTTTCCCACCCCCATCCTCAACAGACTTTAAATAGTCATAAAATTACTACCTCTGCACGGCCAATAAGACATAAAGGAAGCCAGCAGGCTGTTAAGTCTGAAATTAGCTCAAATTTCCTGTTAAAACAAATGTTTGATGGCGCTAATCAGACCCACTTACAAAATGTGTGACATGCTATCGATTTTGTTATGTTTGAAATGTGGGTGATGTTTGGTGAAGAAACCCAGACAAATTTCTGCACAATTTTGAGAGTCTGGTAAGGTTTTTCATGGCGGCATGCGTCTCTCTGGCGAAACGTCGCCTCCTGTTTAATAACCGGTTCCTGAAAGCTGCACAGAAAGATGAAGTGAGGCCTGCGTGAGTCCAGACGCTGTTCGACTCAGACAAGACGTCGAACACACAGACAGGAGAAGGTTAGCACAGGTTTCAAGAAGAGGCACATGAAGTCAGAAGGAGGGTCAGAAGAGGTCAAACACACATCACACAGGGGGAGATAATAAGCGGAAACAAAAGCGATCACTTTCTCTCGCTGCGGGAAGATGAAGAAGAATCTGTGTTCAAGTGTGTTTTAGTGCATGTGTGTGATCGATTCCAGCGTCCTGTGGGTAACAAACACATTCCAACCAAATCAGTAAATTATCTGTGCCTGGAATATAACCTAAACACACACACACACACACACACACACACACACACACACACACACACACACACAGTGCTGGAATTCCGAACTCACTTTGTTTCCAAAAAAGTGGAGGAATCCTAAAAACGTTCCGACAATTTGGAGCAGGGGGGAAAAAATTCCTGGAGCGGCAGAAGTGCAGAGTGGACAAAAATGGTGTGTGTGTGTGTGTGTGTGTGTGTGCAGAGAGTGGCAAAAAGTCAGTGTATGCTAGTGAACTCTGCAAGCACACACATACATATACAAATATAGACACGCCGCAGAATTTGGATTGAATTTCATTATATTTATGCTGCCATCAGTCACAATAAGCGCGCAGCGGTCGACACTGTCAAAAGGAAGCCAAGCGCTTTCGGTGGAGGCATGTTTACGGCACAGTGAGGGGTGGCTGGAGACATGCAGAGGTATTTCCTAAAAATAAAAATACACAAATACGCAACAACAATGACAACAAAACAAAAACAAAAAAAGAACAGTCACAGCAGTGAGAGGTTCGAGCGCGCATAGCCACAGGAAGCCACAGGTATGCACGTACTGCACCACGAAACACACTCTGGACAGTGTTAAAAATCATGCAAACACACAACAACACACATACACACACACATAATGTCCTTATTTAAGTGTGGAGCAGTGAGTGACTGTGCTGCGTAGCTGTATCCACATATAATAGAAATCAACTGTGGTCATCAGTTTGCCAGCCAAGTACACTCTGCTCCCTTTCTCTCTGTGTTTCTGCTCATTTTTGGAAGATGGGCAGCTTCAGTAAGTGAGTGCACATACTGTTTCTATCTGTGTGTGTAGTTGCTGTAAGTGTGCGTCTGCTAAGTGTTTGTGTGTCTTGGTCTGCACAACGGCAGGAAAATAAGAGTTCCGCTCATATTTTTCTCTCGCCCTCAAATGGCTCCTTAACACGACGCTCCACGTCATTTGTCACTGAAACAGCAGTTCTCACACTAAATGTCACTCGATTCAACTCTTCAGCTGCTCGCTAATTGAAAATGTCCAAATCTTTGTGTAAAGCCATTTTCACGCATTGGAGTTACAGTCGATAATTGCGGTGACTTCATAATAAAAGCCCAACAATGGTTGCCCAGTGGAAAGCTCTATTATGACATTATTAAGTGTTATATTTACAATCAAACTAAACTGTGACAGATTTTATTACAGCTCCAAGTAAAGCAGCTGGATTGAAAACAATGAGTTTGCTGCATGTAGTTATTTTGCTTGATTGTTGTTGATTAGTAGCAGAAACATTGAAGAATCACGGTTTATCAAGTCATTTATGACAAACGACGACTTAAATCTGTTTTTGTTTGCTTTCAACAAATTTTGGTTTCTTTTCGACTGAAAACATGGTAGTTAGCTAGTTATCACAACAGGTTGGTTGCTCACCAGCAGACTACAAATGTATATCAAATGAACGTAGTTATAGCATCCGTTCATGTCTTATGACTGACTTCAAACCATTTTCATACAGCCAGGTATATTCATGTAGAATAGAGGCTGGAAATGGAGGCTGTGACAGCAAATATAACAGCTTCCTCCATTCAGAGATGTCTAGTGTCAGAAAATTCAACTAAACACAAAAGCTAAGTGAAGATTTACTTTGTTGCTCAAACAATTTCATTCAAATTAACTGAATTTGAAACAGCTCAATTGACAAACTACTGATGCCATCACACTACCCGACAATTTTAATAGTCCTTATGAAAAGTGACGGCATCGCTAAATTATAAGCTGAATCTAAAAGCCTCCTTCAAACATTAGGATGTGCTCAGGCATGTATGTTTTTATTTCTGTGATTGGTTTAACTGTCCGTGCCGACTGCAAAGCAAAGCGTGACACCTGTGATTCATGGGAACTGCGAGCCAGGCCGCTGCTTTAAAAGCACTTTGGCACGAGGTCCACAGCGGCTGGAGTGTTTGTGATCGAACGGCCCGCTCAAGATCAACACGTGCAGTTGGATTTTTGAATTGTTTGATTGTCTTCGCTTGTGTGGAAATGGTGTTTTCGCTTTCATCCACGCTTGCTCACTCACTCTGTTTTCTTTCCAGTCTTTACCTCGAACAGGCTGTCTGAGCACGCATGCTCTTTCTCAGCAACACTCTGCTTCATATTCGCAGTTCGACACATTCACACCCACCGTCTTCTGACGCTGGACTGAAGTTTGGGGTTGAGTGTGTGGTTTGTGGGCACCTATTTCTCGTGTTTTCACCTTGCAGATTTTCCCTAACTGGTCCTGGAGTTAAACCAGCAAACTTTTTGGTACAAGCCCAGTCGTTCTACCTCGAGGCTACAGGTTGATGTCTTTCCCACAAAGTTTCATGCCAACATCATCTCGTCTTCTGTTTCTCCTGCTTCCCCTGCCAAACCAACTCTCAGCTCTTTGTCAAAGACCTGGAAAGTGATGTCTTCGTTTAACATTTAATAGTTAACACAAAACACAAAGTACAGCTGAGGCCGAGGGAAAAGTCAGTAGTTTTGCAAGTATTTGGTCATAAACCAAAGTATTGGACCAATTAAAATGTTTGCGCAGCAACAAAAATGCACACATGGATGAAGAAGAGTAGCAAAACATGCATGCACACGCACATACATACACTCAAGCATACTCTCTTTCCGCCAAATCAGACTTGCGAACAGAGGTTAAGGTCAGAGGTCAGAAGGATCAATGACCAGAATCCTGCTCCATCATCCCGTCTGCTTCCGGACCTGTGCATCTGTGTGTGCTTGAAGCGGGCAGGAAGGCGTGCCGCCGTGGTAACCAGATAGCAGGGTGTGCGGGACCGTAGAAATCGAGCCAGGTCAAATAGTCGTTACTCTGATTGCGAAGAGCGATTAGTGCTGTCTGGTCAGCAAGAGACCAGAGAGAAACGGTTACACAAAAAAGATCCGTCTGCACATTTTTGTTAGTTCAGACAGATGATTTCAGAGTCGTCTAAGCAATTTAATGAACACCGAAGTAGACTGTATTAGTGGGAACGTCTCAAAAAGCACCCGAGCTACCCGATTTTACAACTTATTCCCACATCTGGTGCCAAAGTGAACTTATTTTTCATGTTTAACACCACGATAGGTAGCAGCTTGATTGCTGCAGCCTGGTACACATTTATTTGTAGTAAAGAAAAGGTTTCTTGAACATTCGTACCTTTAAGGTTTGTTTGACACAATAACATGTTTAATTATCTTATTCATGTCTTTGAATCACTCAGTTTGGGATAATGTGGGTGTTTTCTAGTGGATTTCCAGCTATGCCTTTTATTTTTTGTATATTTTGTGTTTTGTACATCAACACCATCCGTCAAATAGGCAATTAATATGGTAAAGAAAGAGAACGCCTAAACCATTTTTTTTACAACGAGTCATGTTAATATTTAAGGGGTTGCACATGTTTAAAAGCCTGCTTCTTGGGCTTCACTGTGGGATTAATCTGTTACTGAGACCAGCTTTCCCATTTTGAAATGCAGGTTTGATTAAACTGGATGGAAGGACAGTGTTTCACCGTCTGGGTCGGCGCTTTACAACCCACCATGTCTGAATACAGAGACACACAGACTGATAGTTTGTCTTTCTTCTCAAACCCTCTCTTTTTCTTCCTGTTATGCCAATTCCTTCCCTTTGATTAGACGACTATTTTCCCCCCCAATCACTCCTCCTCCTGCCTCCGTCTCTCTTTCTTCCGCCGGTCACGGATCAATGGTACGTCCCTGGTTCCCAGCCCCCACGGAGAATCAACACACGCACACACACACACACACACACACACACATATATAAACAGAAATACAGACGCATGAGCATATGCACAAATAGACACACACATTTTTAAAGTGCACACACAGAAACGCAAGCGCATGGAGAAACACTACCAAACGCTGGATACAAAATGAACACACACACACACAAATACGCATACTAAAAAAAAAAAAACCCACACAACCCCCGGGGATATGAGAATGAATAAAAGAAAACGCAATTTAGTTTGAAACCAACCGCCAACCAAATTTAGAGCCTGACACTAATAATACACATCGAACAGACGGAGTCGCAGTGTGTGTGTCTCTCTCTGTAAAACCTTTTCTACTTCAGCGTTTGCTTCTTTGGGTCTTGTAAGTTTACATATGCAGTTTCCTGTGTCTGTGTTTATGTGCACATATGTTAGCCCGTGTGTGTGTGTGTGTGTGTGTGTGTGTGTGTGTGTGTGTGTGTGTGTGTGCGCGCGTGCGTGTGCCTGGCTGAATCCCAGCCCTGTGCAATCCTTCTGGACAGCGGAAGTTGTTTCCTGATTGCTCGTCTCCTCGGTAGAAAAGTAGCTGCATTGTTTTAGTTAATTCTTCCATCAACCGTAACCAATACACACATCTCACACACACACACACACACACACACACACACACACACACACTCAGAGAGGTACTGTTAATCCTCTACAGAACATGGAACAGAATGTGTGTGTGTGTGTGTGTGTGTGTGTGTGTGTGTGTGTGTGTGTGTGTGTGTGTGTGTTTCCTCGTGCAGGCCAAATCTAATGAGACAAAGATTCCTGGTCAGAATGGAAATAATCGACTAAGGAAAGTCTGCTGTATCTGAGTGTTTGTGACTGTTTGTGTGTGTGTGAGAGTGAGAAAAAGTGATGGAGAAAAAAGTTTTTGGGGTCAAGCATTATGAGGCACATGGGCAAAACACTCGGCCACTGCAGCGACCCAGAGTTCACTTCCTGGCAGTGCTAAATCTGGATTGATACCATTGGCACTAGGGCTGTCACTTTATACTCAAAACTATCACTGTAATGTGGGGAGGGAAAAACTGATAAATGAGTATCTGTTTAAATTAAAAATTCAGAGTGTACAAGCACCCGGCAGGTAGAAAGTAGAATCCGCACACTGTCCGGGCAACTCCCGTGGCTTCACCTCTTGTAACAAGATAGCCAGAGCCAAACGTTTTGTGTGCGAGTGTACCTGAGATGCAGGTCTTCAGAGTATTTCAGACAAGCATAGATGAACTCTTTGAGCTGGCAGTAGACTTTTGGCACAAACTCGGAGAAGGGAAGCTTCTTGGGGAAGGGAAGCTAGAGGAAATACAGCACAAAAAAAGAAAAGAAAACAGGGACTAAGTGAGATTTTATACAAATTTTACTTCACATTTTGCACACAAGCAACCTCACAAAAAGTCCAGACTTTTTATTGTGAGGTTCTAAATGAAAGACGTGTTTGTGTGGAAAGAAATGAAACTAAAACGACTGTGAAGAGCAGCACACAACACTTTTTGTTATATTTCTCTTTCATTTTGGAGTATCCTTATCCCTCTCTCTCACTTTTATTCTCTCTCTCTCTACCTTTTCCAGTTCGGGGTCTTGAAGGGGAAACTGGGAAGTGTAGTGTCTGTACTCCTGCTCTGTTGAGACTGGGATTGGACTGTAGTTGTCCTGGTCCAACACCTGCCTGGAGAGGAGAAAGACCAAAAAAAA
>LKNJ01003001.1:0-51211 GCA_002120245.1 Maccullochella peelii | reverse complement strand
ATTTTCCTTCAACCGAAGGTGGTGCCCCGTGTTTTAATAATATAATAATAAATATCTAAGAGGTAGGATCGCTACAAAAGTTCCTAGTAGCACATTAAAGTTTTGTATTCTAAAGAAAGCAACTTTAGAAGTGATACAATTAAAACATCAAATTGATGTTTTATACAATTCAGCAGAATATATAATTCTCAGAATATATTGCTGTACCCAACATTGGCAAACAAAACATTGGTGTATTAATCTTTTCTGAAAACATTCTGATTAGCTTTCAGTGCATTTCAAAGACTGGCCTTGTCAGCTGAAAGGCTAACTTTATCAGTAGTCACTAAGTCAGTCAGCAGCAACTCTCCTCAGTTCATATGTTTGTCTCCACAGCCTTCTACACACAACAGCAAGCCTTCGCCCTTAGCCTCTCTATTCAAAATTCAATAACTGCTGTGAACTCTTCTTCCTCGCAAACAACTTAATAACTAGTTTTTATGCTAATAAACTCAAAAAGAACTTAGTGTCATCCATAGGACAGTGTGTCCATATGTGTGTGTGGTGTGGGTTTGTTGATGTACAACAAAAGGTCTGGGGTCAAAAGTGCATGTTATATCAGAATGTGTATTTCAGCTTAGTGTCTTATTTGTTCTGGTTGGCTGGTGTAGCAAGATTAGCTCTTGGCATTCACCCATTGTGGCACTTCAGTGATTGGACAGGTGTTGTGTATTGTGGATGGTTTGTTGATACCTTGGCTTATTACTGCTTTAACTGCTGAGTAGCAATGCATTGAGAGCTTGCCGTGGTCTTGTGTTTTTATCGCCTTCCAGCAGCAGGCGTAACTAAATGGGCCCATCTGAACGTGTCAGTCACACTTTACCTCAACTTCCCAGATCAGCTCACATTTCAGCCACTATGCTAAAATATCACAATTGTGGCTGCTACATTGAAGTCCGCTGGTGACCAAGTGGCCCTTGTTGTACTGTTCAGCTCTGAGATGCAGTGAACAATATGCGATGTGGCTCTCTCTGAGTTCAGAATTGCAAAATATTCGTCTTCTGGGTTGATTTTGCTTGTGAAAAAATAACATCCACATGCTATGCTATATTTTCCTCTATGGTCAGGATAATATAGGAGTAAAGGGTAGAAGAGGCTGTGACCGTGACCTGGTGGCAATGTTCAAGTCTAGAAGGATTAGGACTGGCTTTGCATAATATAAAATAGTAGAGGAACTGCTGGGTTTCAAGAGTGCAGTTATGTGGATTTCTTTGTGCAGCTCTTAATGATCCCTGTGTGTAGCCTAATTTCTTAATATGCCACAAAGGCCAAAATGAGGGGGCACAGGTGCCATGGCCCCACACAAAATTTGTGTCCTGATATAGTGCCTATAAATGTCCCGCTACTTAGCAGCATGTTAATATACCCTTCTGGCCTGAGCAGCCTACTGTGACTTGTATAAGTAAAGTAAAACCCTCTACTCATTACTTCCATGTCCTCTCTGAGGGGCATCTTGCAGTATTGTTTCACTGCATTACTGCTGCTGTCTTTTTCACCTCGTCTTATCTTCCCCTCTTATCACAGAGCAACTAAAACTCATCCAGGACCTGTGGTTCATTTGAGCGACAGCCCAAAGGATGAAGGCAAGGTGAGTAGCCAATGTCACCACAGTCTGCAGAGGCTCTCTCCTTTTTGTCTGCCTCTACTTAAATCTCTGCCTTTTTTTTCTCTCACTGTCACATATCTGTCCTCTAACCTCCCCTCTGCTTTTCTTGTGTCTTCATTCTTTCTTTCTATCTGCTTTCTGTCTTTCTATCTTCCATTCCTTCTTTCTAATTGCTCACCTCTCACTCCCTCAGCCCGGCTTTCTTTATGGCTCACAGAAAGAAATAACATTCTCTATACAGTATACCTCTCCTATTGTTGCTCTTGTGTGCTTTCATTCTGTCCCTGTTGGCTTTTTACATATACACACAGAAGAAAAGAGGTGTGAGGGACCTGCAGGTAATATCCTTTGAGGGGCTTTGAGTCAAGCTGCAGTCAAATTGGTAGGAAAAGTGGCAGGTTGAGGTTGCTGTAAAAGAGAGGTCACTGAGGAGCATATTGATTTTTCCGATGGATTTTGCTGCCTCTGTGTGAAACCAGACTTGACAAGCTGTAGAGACATAAAAATGAGTCACGAATTTACAGCTGCTGTCACACACTGCCATCAGTCACTGCAAGAAAAGGCAAAATGTGGCATTAAAAAACACAGAGGTTTGTTACTACCCTAAAAAAGTAATAACTTCACCTTTAGGTTGCAATGGACAGGGGGCAGAGGGAGGGGACAGAGGATCCTACACATGTGTTTTGCATTCTTTGCAAGCCTTTGCATTCTGTGCTTAATTTTCACTCCATGTTGTGTTAAGTGAATAGCATACAGTTCCAGCTTTCTAATTATGACTAATAAAGTAAATCTGACAGCAGGGAATAGACATGATAATGCTAAGAAAATTAATTTTAATCTTCTATACTCCACAACTTCACTTCAAGCATCAATGATTGCTCGCACAGGTTTGGAAAAATGATCAAAAGGTAAAAAATCTGATGCTGATGACGACATCACAAATGTTCTTTTTACAATAGCAATGAGAAAGAATATTTCCCTTTTGATAGGAAGGAATCGTTGACACTGATGAATGGCTTCCAAGGGTTTTTGAGTTTTGAGTTTGCTCCTCCTGGTCATAAATTTGCCCTCTACTTCCCATCTTATGATTTGAGATGTCACTCAGTCTTTCCTCTCAGCAGGAGAGCTGTTTCCTCCACTCTGCCTTAAAGGCTGTGCTCCTCCAACATCCCTCCCCATCTCCTCTGACCTGTGATCAGATTGTGTCGACTTTGCTCTGCCCTTTTATCCTGTGTGTAATCGTGTTGTAGCGTGTGGGTGTGTTTGTGAGGTTGTTTTTATTGTAAGTGCATGTGGGGGCTGTGTGTTTATGGGTGCCTACAGTGTATTATATATGTGTTTCAATGTGGGTGAGAAGGCATGTGCAGGAGACTGTGTGTGTGTTTATGAAAGTGTTTTTGCATACGATATGTACTTGTGTGCATGTCGCTGTATAAATCAATAAATCTATATGTGTGTGTTCAACTGTGTCAACAGTCAGAGTAGATGAAAACAGCCAATATTAGCTAATATATCCAATCCAATCCAATCCATCCAATATTGTGACTGTAAGATGTCATTCTTACAGGGTGACAGTTTGTTACGGTAGGGTACAATAAACTTAATTCTAACACCACAGGTTCCCCTTTAGAGTAAAGGTTCTGGTTTGCTAGATTATGATGAAAAGCAAATATCACTCCAAAATTGCTGGAACTTTGCCCGGCACCCACGCCTAAATGTAGATGACATCATATCTGAAACCTCGAAGATGGATTGGCAATGTGTTCACAAAGACAAGTAATGTCAGTCATGAGTCATTGCTCCACTTTGTGCATAACTGTAGTGCAAGAGTAGACATACTGGTATCAATGTAGCAGGAAGTAGTTTTATGAATTGACATCCTTGTTTAGGCCCCCCAAGTCTTACGTCCGTAACTCCTCTGTTATCTCCTGCTACATGTTCTGCAAATAACAGGCAGAAAGCAGACCCATGCAGGCGGGGAAGTCAATATGCTCAGTAGTACACTCCCATTAGAAATCCCTCCCAATCCCCACCCATCACAAAACTCACAAGCAGGCTAGTTTTGAAACTTTGCCATCAGAAAAAACTACATCTGAATAAGATAACTAAAGGATTATGATGAAGAAGAAGGAGGAGGAGTAGGACAAGTATGTTTTGGGGGTGCCACAGGCAAAATGGCTCTCTGATATTACAGCAAAAAGTGCAATTTTTGAAATGACATTGTTACTGTTGGTGTAGGCTGTGCTCATCATTTCATTTTAGGCTATAGAAAATATCTGTCATCACTTCCTTATTTTCCATTCCTTGTCACTCTCCTCTACAGCTGCTTATAGGGTTTGAGAGTGGGACCATCGTGCAATGGGACCTCCGGGTCAAGAAGGCCGACTTCAGAATCTACTATGATGAGGTGAGCTCCACTATGCACTCCGCGAAAATGCTATATATATACTGTATATATATGAATGTGGTGAAATTGAGTAGTGGAGAACAGGAAATTACAACGGAAATGAGCCGTGTTCGCACATAGGGGGGGTGCATGAGTAAAAATGTACAAACCTCCTATGACACCAAAGTCCTGTGTAAATATATAAATAGTTGTTTCATGTCTTTCTTTTTCCATTTCCAGGAAAGTATGAGAGTGAGGTTTTTTAAAACTTTGCAACTCTGTAGCTTGGGGGCCTGTAATTATTACAACAAATATCCAACACAAATGGTACACACTCAAATCCATGCATTCAGTCATTAACAAAATCGAAACTACAGCAGATAGTCAGTAGATCAGTATAAATAGAAAAGTAAAAAGATGCTCTAACATGAATGCATATTGGGGCTTTAACAGCCTCCCTCTGATCTTTTCATGTTCCTCCCATCACTTATCCTATTCAGTGACAGAAATTAGCCTTTTTGTATACCAATATTTTGAATCTCAACAAACTGGGGCAATTTTTATCTTTGAGCAGCATCAACTTTTCTTACTTTCAACAAGGTGTCTTTGTCATCAAGTGCTGTATTCCCATGCCTGTTTGCCTGCCAACCAATTACCGCTGTCTGAACAAGAAGCAGTAATTGGAGGACCCAGGCATGCTCATACCAGTCCAAGCTGCCTCTGACAGCTCACACGGCCCTGTCAGCAAAAACAGGTGAAGACTACAGCGTCTGTTGCCATTTCACCCAGTTAGTGGTGGAGAGTAACGTAAGAGAGTGTTCTTGGTGTCTTAAGATGTTCAGTTTCTGTGTCCTCGCTGTTAAGTGGCCAAGGTGTGTACTCGTCACCATGTAAAGTGTTAGCAATAGGAGATATTTTCAATTGAAGATAGAGCACCATTACCTGCTGATCCACTGTATAGTAGTAAAATAATGCAAAAGTGATTACAGTGATTATAAAACTCTTTTATACCATCCTGTCTTTTAGCAATTGTCAGGTGCGATGAAGGTCAGCGATGCATTACCGGCTCTTCCCATCATCAGCTATACAAGTCTCCTTATTTAGAGTGCACAGTGTAAAAAAAATAACACCACTGAAACTGGAATTACCATATTTTCATGGAATACCCTCAGATTGGTAAAATGTACCATATAGATGCAGTATATCTTTGGATATTGTATCCACTTGAGGTCAGTTTGAGAATATCCATTGCATGCACACACAGACACACACACACACACACACACATCACTCTTATTTAATCTGTTGTGTTTGTTTTTAAACCATGTGGCCTCAAACCCAATTTACCCGGTAGACATTTTCACCTCGTGGAACTGATCCTCTGCATCTCCCGTCCCATCTCCTGTGAAGAGTCACATCCTGCTCACATCCATTAATGTGGTTACATGCGCAGCATCTCCAGCATGGCATCTCTGTCTCACACCTCTACTGAATTACAGACACTCTTACTTAAAGTGGCAATAGACAACTTTTCAGTGTTTACCCCCCTAGCGTTTCCAAGTGGTCGCAAAGTGAAGCAGATCGCTTTCAGTTTCCCTCAGAGCTACTACAAACAATACAGGACACACTGCATTTGTTTCCAATTTTTTCCGTGAAGAAACAAACCAACAGCTCAGATGATCCACAGCTCTCTCCTTCCAGTGAATGCCAGTCCGAGGTTCACTCTTGTTTTTCCTAGTTTTTTATCACTCTCCCTCTTCACAGTTGCTCCGGTTGTTCCACCGTCCGCCATTTCCGTTAGCTGGGGATAGCTACCGGAAAATAAAAGCCCTATTCCTCTTCTGTTTTGGTTGTGCAGTGCAATGGTTGACCTGCTTCCTTTGTGCTGTAAATCGAGCCTTCTTTTTCCCCAGCAGATTGTACCCGAGGGCAGACAGAAGTGCACAGTGAAAGCGAGGCTCATAGGAAACCAGTCTAAACACCAATGGTGTCATTATTTTATAGCCATTACACTGTGCAATCAACATTTACTTCATAATGATAAGTTAAAGCAAAAAAGTTGTCTATTGTCTCATGAAAGCTTTATACTTGCTTTATACGTATATAAGTTACATTTGACTGTATTGTTTTACTTTACTTGGCTTTTCTATTGCATCTGGTATGTTGTGCACCTTTTATTTTTATTTTTAGTACTGCATCAGATTCACACATATACTGCAGGAGCTTAGTTATGGAGGCAACCAGTGACCTTTTTAGATGTGTGTGAATGTTCCATGTACTTTACTTAACACAAATAATATTAATAATAATAATAGTTATATTTGTCCAAGAATCAGGAATCAGCTACTGTAGCTAATTAGAACAAAATTCCAACAGAAGTTTCTGATGACCTTTAACCTTGTGTGTGGCAAACATCTCTTCTGCTTTTTTTGGCTGCATCCCATTTGCCAAATACTGGAAGCTGGCTCACACTGGATGTGAGGAAATCAGGAAAGGTTCATTTAGAGCGATGTGAGGACAAATATCTTCTGAGGTATTAGTTTTGACATTAGAGTGCAGATGCAAATTGACACAGCATCCCCTGGTTTGATGACTGACCTCTGTACCTTTGACATGAATAGCTATGACTGATGTTTTGAAGGAGTTCTCGTAAAGAATACACTAGATACGCTTATATGTGCAAAGTATGTTAAATATGGGAATTATCTCCTGTAAGGGCAAGAATTACAATATTATGGAGTTTAATTTTGGCCAAATGACAATTGAAGCAGGTGTAGTTCTTTTTGTAGATTTTCTGCTAATTTTTCAATCAGTCATATGGATGAAGTATATTCAGAGTATTTGTATGGTTGATTGGGTTAACATAGAGCTACAGACATATAGTCTGGCAGAAATACAAGCCAGAAGGTGTATAAAAGGCACTGAAACAACACTGAAATGACAGAAAAAGGGGATTGCCAGGGAAGCATGTTAAAATCGACACCAAGTTGTTTGACGGATCATGTGAAAGGTAGATTGAGCGCTTAAAAGACAACAACAGATAAGTAGTGAATGCAGGGCAATGAAAGGAAGTCAAGCCTGTGCTCTGAGCTTCATCACTGCTTTGTCATTTGTTGTTTTGGCTTGAAAACGACCTTTGCCACCTGCACCTAGCCGAGGTGTCTCAGCTTGCACATCACTGAGCAGTACAGGACTGGAAGTCAGTTTTCAAAGCTAGAAAGCTTAAATATAAATGAACAATCCTATCAAAGCAACATAGATATGTTGTCATTTTGTGTTACATGCAGTAGAAACTTTTGTAGTATTTATTTATAGGAGCGTACTTGATAGAGCTCAACAGGTTGTGGAGCAGATGTGGTTTGCAGCGTTATAACTGTGTGCATAAGAATACTGTCAAGTGCATTTTATTGTTACTGAAATTGTGTAAAGCATCAATTACAAACCATCCTTTGAAAGTTTGTTCTTTTCCAATATATTTTAGAAGGATTCTTTTTTTTTTCTTTTACCTATGTCTCCTAATTGAAATACATAAAGATTCTGAAATCTATTCCCTCTGTCTCATTGGTACAGGCCATCCATTCAGTCAGCTGGCATCATGAAGGGAAGCAGTTCATGTGCAGTCACTCAGACGGCAGCCTCACGCTGTGGAACCTCAGAAACACCACCAAGCCATTCCAGGTCACCTTCCCTCACGGTGAGACACACACCCACAGTGTACTTAAAAAAAATAAAATAATAAAACTGGGTATTTGGGCTGTTACCTAATACAGCAGACAGAAGTAGGACATACTCTGATTTGATGTATTTTTTGTAGAATTAATGAATGATTCCCAGGTGGTCAATGGGTTGAGTTTCAAACAGTTACGGCACATGTAGGCAGAGAAGAACTCCAGCTTCATGTTTCTTTTAGTTCTGAGTTGCAGAATTGCAAATGTTTGTTTTATGTGAGAATTTGTTAGACCTCTAAACTTAAAGGTAAGGCATTTTATGCAGATTTAAACATCATCATTACTGTGTGCAGAATATTTCAGTGATGTCGTTTTTGGAATTGAAAAAGTAGGTAACATTTGTGGTATGTGTATCAGAAAAGTTGTGTTGATCATTGAGGGGATGGTTCGCCAGGTGGTTCTAACGTGGCAGATGCACGGTAATATAATGGAATTTGACCCTCTGGGATGCATCATATAACAAACATTGGTAACATATTGTCGAATTTCTGGGGCCACTCCTGGTTATTAAGGGTTTGTTGCCTAATGCAGCAATCCGTGCTATTCAGACCAAGCTCATTGCCAGGTGTCTGCACATTTTGAATGCATGACAAAGCAAATCTGAAAATGACAGTCATTGTGACTCGTTATGTTTGTCATTTCCAGTTTAGAATATTTGGCTGTCAGGTGAGAATACTTCAGTACCGGTTTGGTTGAATGACTTCCACGCCACATGTAATTCTATGTACTAATCCTCTCACAAGTCCTCCTGTTTCCCCTCTGGTGTGGTTTGTGTACTGGCAGGACATCCTGACCTTGTAAGATCTCTGGTGATGAACAGTCCCTTGCTGTGAGCTGTGATATCTGGGGAAATCAGGAAGGCAAGAGGAAAGGACATGGGCGATGAATGTTAGGGGCAGAGCAGCAGGCCTTAAGACGTGGTTAAATGCCACCAGATTGTTTATGTGCCAGATATTTGGTATTACACAGAGCGAGAGTGAAAGGAAGTGGAAGGGAGAGGACAGAGGGAGCTGAAAATGAACTAAGAATATGAAAAAGAAGAAGAGTAAACAATAAACATGTCATTTCCTGGGAATGAAACAGCCTCCCTCTGTTCTAGTAGTAAATAAATGAACTTATTCTGTTCCAAAATAGATAAATGAACTGATTCTGGCAGGACATTGAAAGTCAATAATCACACCAACACACCCATCGCATCTGTGGTGATTTAAATGCCTTATCGTTTGGTTTGCTCAGCTTTCTGCTTTGCTTGCTGGATGCTGGTTGTGCTATTTGTTGTGCTCAAATGTCATGCTGTGAGTTAGAGGAAGACCGGAGGCCTGCAGCTGTCCACCTCGGTCTGAGCCTGCTCTCCACCGACAGCTCAGAATAATTTTATTACCACTACACTGACAAGGCCACAGCAAGGCCATTAGCCATAGCGATCATCCAGCCTCATGTCACTTTTTGTATTATATGCTCTTTTAATTCTATTTTTTATTTACATCATGACAGTAAATCAGCAGCAGTATTATTTTGAATTGATTCAATGAATCAGCATACGGTGATGTTTGTTTAACATGTCTGTGTTTTCCAGCATTTTGAAGAAACAGGGATGGGGATTCTATGTATCATTCAAAGTTAGATATTAGTATTAGGGATGGGCATTTTAAGTAATTTCCATATCCAAGTACTCGCATTAAATTATTATAGATTACTCGAGTACTCGCAAAAAAAACCTAAGAATAGGGTCCGAAATGAACGCCCAAGCGAAAATGCTGTTAGAGGTTAGGGTTAACCTACCTTTCTGTGCTGCACAGACTGTAGAGATTAGCCTACATAAAGAAAAACCATATCCACAAACATTAAAATGTTGCAATAATTTCAATAATTTGGCTGTTATAGAAGCTGTGGCTGGTTTATTTTACCAGTGTGCTAACACTGCTACCAAACTGTGCTGTATTCTCGTTCTTAATGCGCAAATGTTAATAATTTATAATATAATATATAATATAATATAAATTTATAAAAATAATTTACCTAGTTTTTGTATAATATGCAAGTTTAATGTTACATAGCTTGCACTGCACATTCATTTTGTTTCATCACTCTTATGCCTGGTCGCCATTCTGCTTGTAAAGTTAGATCAAGTGATAACGTTGAACATTATCTGCGGCTGTGCAGATCTATCATTTTTGCTATATGGATCTGTGCAGATATTCATAGCAGTTACAGTTACATCACTGCGGCCTGTCCAAAAAATGTAAACTTTTAATATAAACCAAGGTCAATTTCCGTTTATATTTATTATATATATATATGTTGGGTTTTTTTACAAAGCAAAAATGTATGTTGAACGAATACTGACTACTGAGTACTCGAGTGCTCATGCCCATCCCTAATTAGTATAAGCAATGGATTTTGGGGTTTCAAATGAAACCAGAAAACATTATGAAAAGTACTGTGAAAATTACGTATTTTATTGTCTATGCCCTGTTGTTGTAGGAGAGAGCATCCTAGGACTACAGCCAAGTCAATAAGTTATAACTGTGTCTATGTGACTTGAACATACCTGATGGAAATAAAAAAAAAGGTTTTAGTCTATTTGTGTCTTTGAGAGACAAATGAACAAACAGTTTGAGCTAATGCGTGCACTAATGAATGTGGACTGCTGCATAACCTGAAGGGAAGGAGGAGGAGCGCGATGGTAATAAGGCAAAAGGACACGGAAGATGGAGAGAGAGCAGGGAACAGAGGGTACAGAGACATTTATGTTAAGAGGAAAGACAACTGATTAAACTGGAACACGTGAAAAAACAGGATAACAAAAATAGAGTTAGAGGAAATAGGCAGGGTGCACAGAAAAACTATAATTGTCACAAGGTGAGATGAGAATCAGCTATAAATGAGTTAGTCATCTGTCTCGCAGTTAGTCATCAAGACAACTTAAAGAAGATGCTGATTTTAAGTTTCATGTGACTTTTGTGTCATATGTGTCCTCCTACACAGATTCTATAGTGAAATATATGGTGCTTTTTCCTATCTTTAATCAAAAGCGGGGTCTTTCACTTTGAGAGCATGATTTATTGATTTCATGTTCAGATTTTGTAATACTCTCCCTCAAAACCCTGCTCTCGCACTCAAATAGCGACTGCTTGCGCTTGGATTTGCTCTGCTTCTGCTCAAACTGTATGCTTGCACTCAGATATATTGTTGCTTGCGCAGATTTCCTGCACTCCAGCTTCAGGCCTTCTCCTCGCACTCAGGCTGCTTCTGTGCGCTCGTGAAATGTCTGCCCTTGGATTTTTTGTGCAACAACCCTGTCAAAATTCCCCAGCCAATAGAATGCCAGCTGTAGTGTTGAAAAATGACAAACGAAATGATTGCTGCCCCGTTGCGGGCACGTTCGCTTTGCTTCTTACAGCGTCCCGTATGGGCGGTTATTCAAGCAGGGGCAATTTGAGTAAGCAGAGCAAATCCAAGCGCAAGCAGGGGCTATTTGAGTGCGAGAGCAGGGTTTTGAAAAAATCTGAACATGAAATCAATAAATCATGCTCTCAGATAGGGAAGATAGGGAAAAAGCACCATAAAATATAGATAGGGTGTGCACAGATTGACATGTAAATAAATGCTTGGACTATGTTTTTTGGATGATTTTACAGGTCCGCAAATTTTCATCGGAAGTATAGGTGATAATTATTTACCCCAGAATTTATCAAAAATTATCCCAGCATTATTTAATAATTATATTCTGCTATTTCCCAATAAGCAGGTAATAAATAGCTGGTAATTTCTTTATTTATTTTTAGTTTCTGTGTAACTTCTGGTGAGCAGGCCACTAAATTGAAGTGAGTTGCTGCGGCTTAATTTCCAAGTAGTTTCTGCCTAACTTCTGCTGATCATGTCTGTCATGGGGTTACCCCATGCCCTATGTTAAGTAGGTTGCACACAGCTCTCACACGCCGCCAAAGGACAAACAATTCTATTTTTAATTCCTTCTTGTCGGCTGATAGGATTGTTGCTATTTGTATTGTGCTATGTTAACACCATTGTTGCACTACTTCCCCAGTGTTCAAGTGTCATTGCCAGTCCGTAAGGCTAGTATTAGCATTAGCAATTGCATTAGCAGGGTAACCTAGTGTTAGCTAACAGTTAAATCATTTCAGCTTTCTGTGCTATGGATATTAACAGTAATCACAATCTGTGGTTAAGGAATACCATCAAGAAACACACAGTTTAACTCTAAAGTCATTTATTGAAATATTGTTGGGTTACCAAGTGTTTGGTCTGTTCTCATCCACCTGTTATCAGCTTCATGCAGAGTTTACTGGTCCAACTGTCAAACTGGATGTGAGAGGGTCCAAAGTCATTAGTAGAGAGGGGGATCCAGAATGTACCATGTGTAAGCCAGAGGGGTGTTTCTATTAGTAGTGCCGAAATGCTCTTTTAACGGCCCTAAATAAGTATGCAATCATGACATTTCCGTGTCAGTATAGATTGAGTGATGTGTTGATTGATTTCAATTAACTGGGAGATCTTGCCCTTCCTCTTCCTCACCCTCGTCTACCTCCTCTCATTCACACTCTCTTATTCTAGCTCTCTCCTCATTGTTGGCATCCATTGTATGTAGGAAATGTAATGCTGCCCAGATTTTATTTCATAATGAAAAACCTTTACATTAAACATATTCGCTAACTCCAAATATTTATTCTTAATATGTCTGCAGAATGTTCACTGTTAACGTATTTTATTAGTTTTCCCTATGATATCCGTTCCTGGAAACTAAAGCATGATTACTGCGTCCACAAAGCTCACTTAAATCACGAGCCTGGGGTTGTTGACATCAATATTTAACCGAAACCATGATCTTTCTCCAACCTCAGTGTTTTATCCACTCTGACCACTTTCATATGGCTTTTGTGCTGAAATTACGTTTCTTCAAAATGTAATAGGCAAAACCACATGCAGTTGTGCTCACCCCTTGCATTAAAGTTTTTCTTTATTTTAATAATTTTGGGGGGTTTTCATACAGAGCCAAAATGCTTTGCTGCTTTTATTAAAATAAGTTGAAGCAGTCGCTGCTGTAAATATATAGATGATATATAGTCAGTAGGCTTATTAAAGACATGTTTTTTATTTGTTCATTTGCTGTTATCTAGGATCTATTATGAGGGCAATATTTGAAATTGCTGTATTTCCTTTTGTTAACGCAGGTCTCACAGTCTAGAAACTCTATTTCTTTCATGTTTTCTTCATGTGTTCAGAAAGAGCACTATGCCCATGAGGTAAAACCCGAGGTCCCACTGCCTTCCAGCTGAGAGTCTTCATCATTACATCAAAGGCAAAATCATTTCTCTCTTTAGTGCGCTAACTCTGATAATGGTCTGCTGTTCCCTGAAAAGAACAATTGGAAACACGGTGCACAGTGATCTGAAAGGGAAGTGGAAAGTAGGAACAAAAGCACTTCTTGTCCTTGTAATGGTCAGTTTTATAAAGAGACATATAAATTGCCATTATTACTTAAACTGTGATAACTGCTTTGGAGGAAAGGGTTGGGAGCTTGGAGTGGTTGAACCAGTGATTAAAGCAGCTATGGAGGTAGTTATGCTAAATAAAATGAAAAGCTTGAAATGGGAAAAATGAAGAACAAAACACACAATGACAGTTGTGTACTAATATAAACATAGTTTCTGCTTTGTTGGTTCATTGTATGAAATGTTGTGGTCTTTGTTTTCTTAATGTGTTTTTTTAATGTTGCAGTGCTTTGCTCCTCAAGGCCATTGTCCATTATTTTATATTATTTAACTCAGGTTACTGTAGTCTTGCAGTATTCAGCAACGTGTCATGTGGCAATTACCCTTTGCATTTTCTACTCTATTTGAGTAGGTATTTGAAATAACGTGTACCAAAAATGTGCTTATGATTTGTCCAATGTTACACAAAAAATAACCTCGTCAAATAGCTTGCATACCAAAAAGTGTGTATTATTTCCAGTAGAACTAAGAGGAGATGTTTACAGCAAATGTGGTATTGTCTTGAAATGTTGTCCGTTCTTTTGCTATTTGCTCTAATTCAGGAAAGATACAGAAGGATGGGAGAAAGGAGTCGTGTAAACCCATACTCAAAGTGGAGTACAAGACCTCGAGGAACAGGTGTGTGCTTTGTAGTCAAATGTTCAGATCCAGATTGCCTCATTTCATTAAGTCTTAAGTTTCCTGATTACTCTAAATAATGATTTGAATATAATACATGGGGAGATTTATCCTGTGGTTATTTCATCATGGTTGCTTATGACAACCCACTTGGTGATAATCAAAAGCCAGCAACAGAAGCAAAAAGCAGTTATGTTTTTGGCAAATCATTATTGTATGATTGTAGCCCCTTAAAATGTGATAATGTGATAATTTGAATTGTAATAAATGATACAGTTTTAAAGCATTGTGATATAAACAAGACAATCGCCAAAGAATGTATTCTATTTTTTTTGTTATTTATTTTATTTGGCCAGTGGCTATTAGTAAGTGGCTTATAAATACATTTTAAGCCACATGTTTTAAGCCACAATACTTATTTATTGACTGATTTATTCATTCATTCTGCCATTTATTTCATTATTTGGCTAATCAGTTTCAACTACTAGCATTGACACAGACCCAGTCTCCATAAAGTCCTGTTCTCCCTCCACAACAGCGAGCCTTTTGTTATCTTCTCCGGGGGTCTTTCATATGACAAAGCAGGACGGCGGCCAACGTTAACCATCATGCACGGCAAGGCTATCACTGTGCTGGAGATGGACTACCCTATTGTAGAGTTCATGACACTCTGCGAGACTCCATACAACAATGGTGAGTGCATGCAAAGACAATGACAAAACCCCTGTGGCACATTTTCTGCATTCAGCTCAGTGGTTTTTATGGTTTTAAAGCCGTGCAGAAAAAAATGTTTTGAGATATCGTCTCAATATAAAAATGGAGGGGAATGGAATCTTGTTTGTGTTGCTGACAGCATTGAAAAATAATTTTAAAAGAATCAATACACTAATCAAAAAAGTCTGTGATTAAAGTTTGCCCTAGTATGTGCAACTCATGTAATCTTTTGATTACATCCAGGTCACATATGAAACACTGTTTCCTTAAAAATTACACACAAGTCAGACTTGTGCTTTTTTAAGAAATGTTGAAAGTCCTCAAAGACTCTTCTGTTGAATATTTTTCACACCTGCAGGATTGAGGATTCTGCAAATGTCTTCAAAACAGCAGCAACCTGAGCTATTCAGTGACTGTGACTGAGTCCGTGACTCGAATTGAATCAACAGTTTTAAGAGAGACAGACTTGAAAAGTTACTTGAAAGTCATTGAATTTCATTTTGTAATGTCTGTATGAACACTGACAATACAAAACTTTCAAATGTCAAAACAGTGATTACATTAGAGGCACAAACTCGAGTTATGTTTTGGTTAGACATGTTTCTTGGGTGACATAAAGAGGACTGTAGATACATGAAATATTATCCTAAAAACACTTTAAGAGGTCTACAGTATTTCTATGTGGGGTTGTGACAGATGTAAATATGGATTAAGCATTATCCTCTTCAGTTTGGCTTTGTGTCTTACAGAGGTCCAGGAGCCTTACGCAGTGGTGGTGCTTTTGGAGAAGGACCTCATCGTGGTGGATCTAACACAGAGCAAGTATGTGTTTCACATATATAAGCACGCCTTCCAGCGGCTAAGCTGCGCATGACTGATAGCAAATTGAGAGTCCCATCACGTGTCAGCTTTTGACATGAGATGATATCACCTGACATCACCTCAGGGGAAAACACTGCTTATACTTCATCCATAAAACAAACCCTGTCACAGTCAGTAACAAAATGAAAGAGTTAAAGAACTACTGTGTCACTCGAATATATACTTCAGGGAGAAAGAGAGGTCAGATGTTGTCCTTTGAATAACATGAGACATGTCACTTTGCTCCCAGGGAAAATGCTACCACTCTAGTTAAATTAACTTGTTATCACTGTTGGAAGGAGTGAAGGTGAAGGTGAAAGGTCCTAATGTGGTGCAGTGTTGACAGATTACCACCTAAGGCCAGGCAATACTTTTGAATAGGAGCAAAACACTATAAAGTAGGCCTACAGTGTGGATCAGAGGGTATAAATTAGATTATCTAATTAGCTAGTTAATTAGGTTACCTAATTAAAGCTGTTAGATATAAATATCTCCTGATATGGCTTGATGTGATTTTCACTTGTCCAGATTATCTTTGTCGACATTGTCAGCTCATTGATTAGCTGCTAATTGTGCTTGAATTGTCCATTATAACTAAGTCGGAGGTCTGCACCTAGAGGGTGTAGATTTGATAGCTGATGCAGGATGTATCCTTATTTTTCTGATTTCACTGAATTAACAGACAATGCAGTGTTCATGTAAACAGATCAATAATCTCCTTGTTGTTATTTCATTATGACTTAAACTTCCCTTTCTGCAGTTTTGCCATAGTGGCAGTGGCGTACAGGGTCTGAAATTAAGTTTTTTCCTCACCTACCACTGTGGCAGGTTACTGAACATTTCTACCAGCCACTCAATTTTTTTTTTTGTTTGCCACTTCTTAAATGTATGTAGAACACTTTAGAATTGTAAACACCGAGTCAGTGGAACATGACAGTAGACAGTAGATCATGTAACCTTAATCCCTGACTATTCTTAACTCAAGAAAGTTTTACTATAGCATATCATATGCATGTATCTTGCAGCTTCCCTGTCTTTGAGAACCCTTACCCTATGGACATCCATGAGTCTCCAGTTACCTGCACAGCCTATTTTGCAGAGTGTCCACCCGACATTATCCCCATCCTCTACTCTATAGGAGCTAAACACAAGAAGACCGGCTACAGCCAAAAGGTAGGAAAGGGAAAATACCTTTTGTCTTTTTATGCTAGTTTCAGTCATTTTTGGTAATTAATTCTGCTTACAGTCTTGGAGCATATTGTGAGGGTTTAAGTAAAGTGATTTCTTTATAGTTGTTGACAGATACCTTTATAACCTTTATAACCCTAAGTTATAAAGGTGTTTGTAGAATGGTGTGCCTGTGCAGACCACTGCTTTGGCACTTTTATCAGAAACAAAACACATTTGTTTCTGATCTCTCAAGGTTACCAACATTAAACTCTAATGTGAATGATGAAAAAAAAAAATCAAAATAATTGCTGCTATGAACTTGTAAAGTTCCAATACTTGAAAAGTATGGGTTATCATTAATATGAGTCATTTTTATCAGTACAGTTTTGTATTTGAGCATGAAAGGGAAACCTTACCATCAGGGCCCAGTGGGAGAAAAACAAAAGATGATGTGATTGGGTTTTCAAGCTAATCAACACTATGTCTGTAACCATGTCAGGAGTGGCCGATCAGCGGAGGAACGTGGACGTTAGGCTCCCGCACCTACCCAGAGATCATCATCACAGGGTAAGTCCCGAACATTGACAGCAGTGTTTTGAACGTATAGAAAGACCTTCAAAGTCCAAACACATGGCGACCATTAGCCCAAGCTATTAGGAGAAAAATGTGCAGTAACACCCATTACAATAAAAGGGAATCTAAAGTATATGCGTGTCCTCACTCAAACCATGACAGGACCAGATGACTGTGGTGTATATTTTGTGTTTATAGTGCTTTATATGCTTGATATGCATATGTGCCACAGCACACCCTGGGGCTATACTGCATTATAAGGGGTTGACAGAGATGTTAACCTGATCTGAAGCATGTACACTGAGTGGTGTCTGCTTCTAGGCAACACTCACAGGTCTCAGCAGCAGACCAGCAATATGAGGCCATCATAGAGATAATTTCTCCATAGTACACCTAAAAATGCTCAGATTCTTGGCTCATAGTATTTATATTGCTCCACAGGAGACTAGGAATTCAACTTCACTTTTCTATCAGAAACCATAAGGAATGGTCAGCTGACGATTCCTGCACAATGTAACATTTATAATCAGTAATCATATCTGCCAAATTTTTAAGATAACTCCTAAGATAGCTGTAAAGTTTATTACAGTTGGGAATTTGTGATGTTAAAGCAAGCAGTAAGGTTGAATGCCCTATAGTTTGCCTTAATTTCTTGATCCATCCTTATAGTAACTAAGCACACTAATTTTGCTTAATAGACAAAAAAAACTATCCTTTCTCTTTGTCCAGACATGCTGACGGATCAATTAAGTTTTGGGACGCATCTGCAAGTAAGTCCACTCTCTAACTCGACTAAATGATATTTTTTCATGAATTCCATGGTGAGCAATTTCAGATTTGCCATGGGCTCTGAACTCAAAGCAAATTAATAGAACTATTGTGATATGAGATGCACCACAACAAATTAGCCACATGGCCCATTGTCATGTACACAGATGGGTGCACACTACAAACCCCAGCATGTAAATGCAGCATGTGTGGTTTTCTTCAAATCTAACAGGCCCTCACAGTTCAGACTAAGCATACCAGCCTAAAGCTACTGCATCCTGGTATGCTAGTTAGCTAGTATGCTAACATTCTGTGATAACATGTTAGACCTCAATATATTCATACATTTGAAATAATATGCTGGTATTCACATAATGAAAGACACATTAAACCATTTTATTTGTATTTGTCCTCCTGTCAAAAACACAAAAGGTTATTTTCTTGTAACATGCAGCTCGCATAATGTTTTCTCATTTATTTTATTAATATCTTCTTTATTCTTCTTTTTATTCGTCTTTTTATGAGGGTGCTTGCTTCAAAGCACCTTAGCTGTTTTTGTTGATAAAGGCTCAGCACAGTAATGTGTGAGGTGTTTGGGTGAAATGCAGTGTTAGTCAGACGGCTGGGGTGATAATCACTTTCCTCTCAGCCAGTCCCATTACTTGCCTAATGCCTTTTATACAGCTGTACTAATCATAGTATGTAGTATAGTATGCATGGTGAAAATGGCTCACCAAGTGGAGATTAGAGATGAAATCTTGAAGTATGAAAATAGTATTATTATCTGGCTGGTGGAGAATAGCAAAATGTAAACACCTCTGCAAAACTGAATCCAAAGGCAGATGGTGGACCTTTTAAAGGATAAGGCTGCTGTTATTTTATCTTTTTGTATTATCATAAAAATCCCATGTAAAGGCCAAATCCAACAGTGAATGTATCCTACGTATAAGTTTGTGTTGCCACGGCCTAATAAAGCTCATCCACCCATCCACTGTCGTCCAAAAACACTACAATCATACCATACCGTTGCACTGGGTGACATATCTCTTAATTGCGTAGGTGCTTTCACCCCTGGCAATGTCAGTTGTTCAATTTTCTCAATGTATGTGTGTAGCCATTTACAGTATATTTTGCATTTACAATATTTTCACCAAAATGAACCATTTCTTTAACCAGTCACACTACAGATGTTGTACAAGCTGAAGACCTCCAAAGTGTTTGAGAAGCCAAAGCCAGGTGAGGGCCGGGCGGCCGAGTTGGTGGAGGAAGACCCCTTTGCTATTCAGATGGTCAGCTGGTGCCCCCAGAGCCGCATCTTCTGTGTGGTTGGCATCTCAGCCCACATCATCCTATATCGCTTCAGCAAATATGATGCCAACACTCAGATAGTGGTGAGTGAGTTATAAGGAGGGCAAGTAAGGTCCAATGCATTTCTTACAAACTCCTGCTCCAAAATCTAAATCTAAACTGGCTGTCTTTCGGAAATATGTTTTTATGTTTTTTTAGAGGAAGATCTAATGTAAATGTTGCTTATACTTTATCACAGTAATTAATCTAATTCAGTGGATGTAGTTCACTGTAGTAATCACATTGTTACAGGATTGAATCTAGTTATTGGCTATTATGATAGGTAGGCTAATCCCTATTTTTGCACCTGTGTCATCCTCAGTCACTAGAGGTGCGCCTACAGTGTGAGTCGGAGGATGTCATCTCCCCATCTGAGAATGAAAACAATCCCTGCTTCTCAGAGCCCAGCTCCCACTCACCCCACCACCAACACCCAGCTAGCCCCAGCAGTGGGACACCTGAGGGTGTCAAAGACAGCATCCCCTGCCTCAAGTAAGATCTCCTCACACGTCATAGTTTCTCTTCTACAAATAACAACAAATATCTGTTTTAACAAATCATTTGGTTTTGCAGAATTGTTTATGAAAACATTACAGTAATTCACAATTAATGGCATGTTGGTGAAACAAGTAGCTAGTGTTGAAGACCTTCTGTCTAGTGTCGTTTGTAACCAAACAAACAATCTAACTTGGAACAGAGAACAATGTGCCCTATGCATTTCCATGCATAATAGCTATTTAGATGTTAGTTATTGACACTTTTCTTCATGAAGAAAGCCAGCGTGTTTCTGTGTCTCTTTCTCATTAAGTACTGTACGTGTATTACACACTACTTGTCCATATGTCTGTTTCAGGGTGAAGGACCGGATGGTTCGGGTCCCTCCTGGCTACCAGGCCGAGCTGGTCATCCAGCTGCTGTGGGTAGATGGGGAACCTCCACAACAGATCACCAGCCTGGATATCAACTCTGCCTATGGCCTGTAAGTCTCCAGATGCATGACAGTCTGTGTGTTAGCTGGCCTCCCTATCCATCTGTGTGACTTTTCGTTTGTCTGTCTAGATTGGGAATATCTTTCATTATATATCCATGGTGCTGATCGGTTCCACATGTTTGCCAGTCTGAACTCGGGACAGCAATCCCTGGTGCAAACCCGCACATGGGAGAAGGTTAACCACATGTTAGATAGGCTTTGAAAGCCTTCAAGGCAAACTTCTCCCACATGCTACAAACCCTGTTATAGTTTCAAGGAGTTTGCACATATTGATTACAGACAAAGCTGGATGCCTTCTGAGATCTTTGATTTTTGACATGGTGCAATGATACCTTACACTCAACAAGATTCTTAAGCTTTGTGCTCTCATAACAGCATTATTGGAAGTGAAGCAGTTATAGTAAGGTTCACCAAAAGAGACATCTGAGAGACCAAGAACACTTTTTAATTGACAGCTGAGAAACTGTAAAGGGCTGATTTACAGCATAGCTTTAACCTAGCTAAACAAGGTCAGGCAGGTGGCTATTGAATAGCGGTTGTCAGCAGCAGTAGCAGCGAGATACATGGAGACGGAAGGTTAAACAGGCCAGTCTGTCATGTGAATGTGTGTGTTAGTGTGTTATTGTGCGCGTAGGGAGAGCCGTTCATTTCAAGATAGAGTCTGTTCTCAGCTGATTAAAAATGATTAAAACGTGTTGTGTTGGTGTTGAAGAGAAGAGCACCACTTTAAGACCACTTGCATGGTTTAGAAGTTCTGTTGGCAGACACCAATACAATCACAGCTCTTTTTAAAAAGCTCTTTGTGGGTTGAGGCAAGGCCATCATTTGCCTCTCTCCTCTCACAGCTTGAATAGAATTGCGGAAATTGATTTATTTTGTTTTATTCTTTTTCGCTTGCTCCCTCACACCCACTTGCACACACACACACACATTTGATTTCTGTTTCTTTTTACTTGTGTGATTATTGGTGCAAGCAGAATATAATACTTGTACATAATTGACACCATGTTAAAGTGGAGACAGTGCACATAGTATAACAACATTTACATTACAACACAGTAATGATGAATAGCAACATAAAAAACACATTACACAAAGGCTCTACGTGAAGAATTTTAACAGCAATAAATCACTGCCACATTAATGTCGTTACATATTAGTAAAGTTACTCTATTTCAGCTTCCCACTGTTCCTTGTCTTGGCTAAATGTATGTCAAATTAAAGAAGGTCTGTACAACAGTAAAGCCAGTAATGCTATTTGCATTATGGACATTCTGAAATGCTATAATCCCCTTTATGACCACAATAACACAGATGACACGCTGTAACAGGACTCTTTTCTTTACCACCATTTCTTTTCAGCTGTCGAGCCTTTAGCTTTGATCTCTGAATGCTGTGGTTTCCTGGTAATGTCCTTTTCCCTGTTTGTGTTGTAAGGTTCAAGCTGTGTTTAAGTGTCGCTTGTACTGAAAGGTAGGGTTTGGCCACCGCTGCGTTTACACTTGTTGCTTTTCTAGTGTATTCTGAGTGATGGGTTTTCAAAAGCCTGATCATGTTTGTGGTACTGAAATTGTTGTTTACGTAGAGTACACAACAAACAGCCCTTTCATACACTTGGTAAAATTTTCCAAATTAGAGACAACACTGTTGCTGCTGTTGCCACGAATTGAACCATGTGACAGTAATGTGAACTGAAGCAGACATCTGCCGGGTGGATACATGAGAGCAATGATGGACTGGGCAGCGGCAAGTTTGAGTGACATTTATGTATTTGCCTGATTTAATTTGCAATTGGAATTGAAAGACCACCAATAGAGTCATTTGTTGTGAATATCGTCTAATTCTGGTCGGTGCCTGATCAACTGGAACATCTTTTGTACAAAGACAAACAGAAAAATGACTGCCAACCAGTTTCTCTTGATCAGTTAAGCCAGAGGCTTGGGGGCAAAGAGCGGTAGCAGGTGGCAGTGGGGCTTGTGGGAAATCTGGTATTAATATTCCAAAACAGCAGCAATAGCACTGTGAGCTAAAGACAGGCTTTTGTTGACAGTAATTACACCAAAATGTCAAAGTTATTTTGACAGTGTTTGATGGTGTTACATGTAGAACCTTTAAGGTCAATGAAAATAACCTGGAGAAATAAATATGTGTACAACAGTGTAAATGTCTCCGCTGAAAAACACACTTTCTCCTCCATGTAAATGCACATACCTGTGTGTGTCTGTGTCTGTGCACGTGTCTCCTTGCTGTGTTTGTGTGTGTCCAGTTTGGCGTTTGGGAACTGTAATGGCCTAGCGGTGGTGGACTACTTGCAGAAAACCATCCTGTTGTGTATGTCGACACTGGATCTGTATGGAGCCGCCGACCCCTACCAGCGCCTTACCCGCTCCCCACGCAGGAACAGACAGTCCACCTCAGGTAGCACACGCACATACACACCTCTGGGATCCTGCCACACACACAGGAAGGTACACAACTAACATTAACTGTGCAGCCACACAGTAAGGTGTCAACAATGTAGTCATTACATCCAGACTATCATCTGTTTTCTATTCTCCTGTCCTCTCTCCCTCGATCTCTCCTCTTCTGTCTCCTTCTTCTGTCTCTGTTCTTCTTTCTAAGGTTAGACTGATCTATAATGCAAACCTGATCTATCTATCATGAATAACCCGAAATCAATGATGCTGGTGGTTTCATTTCTTGTATTATTGATCAATACCACTGCACCCTTAACCTGATCAATACCATTTGATCAGCTTAAGGGCTTCCCCTACTCATTAGGGACAGTTTGACCAGATTCCAGACAAGGATTAAATGATTATTATTATTATTCTTATCATAACCCTATTATGAGTGCTGGAAGGTAACTAAGAACATTTGCTCAAGTATAGAATTTACTGTAGGAACACTTTTGAGGGACTAATACGGTACGTATATGACTATAACAACAAAAAAATGAATATTGAATATTGTTACAGTTTAAACTGGCCAGCAGTGTATAAGGTAGTCAAACTTCATTTCCACCAGCTACAACAACAAGGCATCTGTTACACATTAATATATCAGTGATATACAGTATGTTATAATATAACTCTGAAAGTGCCCAGTACATTTTTATGATAATACAGTACTTACCAACTTTTTTCTAATTAAGATTTTACATGCAGGAAATTTCTTTTTGCAATGAAGTATTTTATTGTGTGGTATTGCTACTTTTACTGAAGTAAAGGATCTGAATCCTGCTCCCACCACTGGTTATAAAGAAGATATAATAATAGTCCACTTTAAAAGGGGCCATTCTGCATTCTGCAACGAGTATGTTTACTTTTGATATTTATACCTTATATTGGTAGTACTTCAGTTCTCTTACTTAAGTGAAAGTTTGGATGCAATACTTGCAGTATTTCTACTTTTACTTGAGTAAAGGATCTGAATAATTCCACCACTGCCTAGGTAGTGTCAAGCGTTAATGTCAAATAGTCTAAAAGCTGTATCTTTTTTACCCTGATAGAAATGAACCTCTCTGGTTCACACCAAACATATGTAAGTATTTGGATTAAGTTGACATGAAAATGGTCACATTTAGATATTGGCTATTTGCACAAAATATAGTCCATCAACAATTTAAATCCAAAAAAATAGGTATCAGTCCAACCTTATTTCTTTCCTCTCTTTAATGTTTCTCTCTCACACAATAACATACAAAGACAAGAACACCCGTCCATCTCAGTATGCCTGTCACAGTTTTGCACTATGATATGAAGTGCATGTTAACAGGCTGCGTGTCATTCCACGTTGATTACTATGCATGTTGTCATTTGATTTCTCTGTCCTTTCTGTTTTTAGTCCTGCTTGAGTGTAGGTCTGTAGTCAAAAGCCACAGAGGTCTCGTTGTACTTCCTGACCCCTGCCTCCCTTTTCTCTGCTACTGACCTTGGCTGGTGATGGTCTCTGAAGCCTGTTATTTACACTTTATTTACACTACCTAAAGATATTCAGGCCCACCATACAGTCTTCAACACAAGACACACCTTTCTTATTTCACCCTACACTAGACTCTGGATTTAAGGGCATTAATATTTTAGATGTTTAAGGTCCTTTAAGCAATTTAAGGTACTGAGCTTTATTGTTACATAATTACCAAGTGTAGCTGAAAATGCTACCTGTATTCAGGATTTGTGTGAAGGAGAATATCGAGGTAGATGGAGGGATGACTTTTGATTTTTCTGTTTTTATTTGCTATTGGATAAGTGCTTTTATTGACTACCACAGCGCTTACTGTTCCCAACTTCCTGTTTTGTAAAAGTCTTTCTGTGTCGGGTCTTTAAATCAATTTGGAGACGGAAGGAAAAATGAAAGCAGGCACTGTGCCCTTTTTCTGTACCCCAGGTGGTGGTGTTAAGATCTCAAGCACTTGCTACGCTGGAGTTAATAAAATACTGAAGACAAAACTTTAAGAACACAGTCAAAAGGCCAAACGATATACATGGCACTTGCTGAACTATCTTTAAGCTGCTGGCCTCTCCTCTTTTTGTAGTATTGCAACTTTTTAAAACATAGTGTTCTGTCCTTCCCACAACATTTATAGCTGTTGTCACCACACATATGTGTATGTGTATACTATATATATATTTGTCAATCAAATTTAGTGTATTCATTTCATAAAATGATGCTTAATTATTGATCAGTTTAGGTGTGTTTCTCTAGTTATAGTTAAATGCATTATTAATAACAACTTGAACATGTTAGAACAGTAGGCCTTTGGAAAAAAAGTATATGAACAAATGCAATGTAAACCAATAATGATGCAACAAGAGATTTATTTTGATGCTGCTTTGTACGTAATGATATGTCGCCTGCTAACACAGTAGTTTACTTCTTGTGCAAATGACCAATCACATCAGCGTTTCTGGGGTTTGCAGCAGTAGCAGGTTTATCTGGTCTGGCCTCCCCTGACACTAACTCGGTTGCTGCTTGCTCTCACTTTCTTTTCCACTCTAAGCCTGTGTGTTCTTCTCTCTCCCCCTCCCTTCCCTTTTCGTCACCTCCTGTCCCTCCGTCCTAAAATTTTTTTACTCCATTCCTTCTCCATCCATCTTTCCTCTCTTACTTTACCCTCACATTCTTTCCCTCCTTACCTTGTTTCTGTCTTTTCTCTCCATTCGACCTCCATTCCTTCTGCCCCACTTACTTATACACCTCTCTGCCACCTTTCTCTCTTCCCTACCTCCCTGTCCTCTCTCATCTCTCCCTGCCCTGGATCTCTACCTACACTTCTCACTCTTTATTCCTGCCCTCCATCCTTTCCACCACTCCTTCCTTCCCTCTCCTTCTCCTCCCACCTTATGGTGACTCTGTGGCTGCTGGTGTGGGCATGTGGGCCTGCCTGACAGAGTTTTGCATGCGCGGCCTGTCTAACTTTTATTCAGATTCAAAGAAAAGGATCCGTACATCCTATCAGAGTAAGTCGGGCCTTCCTGAAGGCTGGGGGACTCTGTGTTTGTGTGCGGGGTGGTTTGGGCAGTGTATTAGTGCAACATACTAGGACAACAGGTTTGGTAGAAATGGTTGCCATAGGGACTGGGAAGGGAAGATGTGGCCTGAAAGCAAAGGGACAAACCAAAGAGATGATTGGAATGAAAGTGCTTATTTCATATCTGTATTTTGCCATATAAATAGATGTAAACAGAACTGCCCTATTCCAGTCATGTCCAACGGTATATGTCCTTTGCAGAAAGAGAGCCACTCCTTTGAGTCTGTTAAGTAGGGGCAGTTATAATAGTAAATATTTTACTGAAGCATAGTTAGTGGGGGCCTAGCAAAACTAAAATGTGTGCTTTTAGTAGATGATTACAAAGGAATTCTTAATTTTATTTTACAATAAAGGTTTAATCAGAGTCTCTTTCAATGTCTTCAATCCCTTGTAAAGCCATTGTAAATGAGTGAAGGAAAATTTGCATTAAGAAGTTTTGCTGGAAACTTTTACTGAAGAGAAATAATTAAATTAATCAAGATGTTTTGAACTGTGACGACTCAGTGAGGCTGTTAATGAAGCCATAATGAATGCGGCTTAAACACCCCACATTTGTAGTCAGACTAAAATGAACAAGAATTAGAAATTTCAGCGTTTTAGGTGGTTTTTAAGAAGGGAGTAGGTATGACTTCTCATTCTGACCTGTGCTTGGTGCATGTGATCAGATTTGATCAGATCCTGATCAAGTTCGTGTTTGTTCTGTTTTGTATTTTGTATATGTGCCACTTTGTCATGAGATTTGCACTACACACTGCACTGTAGATTCCTGATTATGGTCATATTGGCATTTCAATGCAATCTGGTTGGAAATTCAAAATAAAAGTTGTATGTATTGAGCAGATTGTAGTGCAGGTCACATCAGGTATCAGCCACTCTGCTCCTGGAAGAGGGTACATAGCAAATGTCAAATATTAGTAAACACCTTGATCCCCATACAATCACTCCTTCACAAATAATAATTAAATACTGGGAACTGATACAGCTTATCAGAGATGATAAACCAAAGGATGTTGATAAGCTGTACTCTAAGCTCTTACTTGGGCCTCTGCGTGGCTGACATCAACCAAGCTGACTTCTGTTCGACTGACAATGTTAAAATAATTTGACAGATAGTTTGTATTCTACTTTATCTTCCTCTTGGATGCCATTGGCTGCGGCAGGCCTTACTGAACTCTCTGACAACCAGCAGTCCATTGATATGGAGAGAAGCAAGTCGCCCACCTCAGGTAACCTGCTGACACACACACACACACACACTACCTTCCATGTATGGAAGTGTATGTTGTGATTGGCACGGTGAAGCGTTGCTGGGATGCCATTGTCTTTAAACGTGAGCTATACCTCCAGTTTGCAGCCTGAGGACACCTCATCCATCACCAGAGCATCTTCACCTAATGAGAATGGCAGCTGCGTACCATGGCAACTGATGTTTGATGTTGTATTATGGGCGTATTACGTTCAAAGTTTTGAAAAAGTGCAAGAAGTGTTGAATACCCCTTCGGTGGAAAGTTGTAGTTATCAGACAGTTTGATTGCAGCATATTGCGGCCTATCTGATGCATTCTGTCACAGCTTCCAGCTGGTTTTTCTTTATTCCAGTGTTGTGTGATGATTGCATGTTTTCACAAAGGTAAGCCAGAGAAAAAACCTCTTTCTTTATGCCTCTTTGACTTTCTTGTTTATTCAGCTCTTCTTCTTCTTCTTCTTCTTCTTCTTCTTCTTCTTCTTCTTCTTCTTCTTCTTCTTCTTCGTCTCTTGGACTGAGTGATGAGTCCTGCTACTGTTGTGAAGGACCTGGGATAGCATAAAAGTAGCCAGCAGCTCATGTTTAGAGAGACAGTGATTAAACGATAAAGAAAGCAAAGCGTATGGCAAAAGAGCCAATAACACGTTTACCATAAACCAAAGTTGATACAACAATTGGCAGCAGTGGTGATAACCTGCGATAGATAACATGTGGCAGAAACCTGCATCATTTTATAAAATAAAGGCTTAAATATCTGTCTGAGATCAGATCAGAAGAGATTTCACAGCTGGTTAAATATTTATTTATATCATCCATAATATATTATTAAAACCTCCTGTGCACTGCAGTCAGTTAAATATTTGCTGGCATGTTAGAGTGAAGCAGTGCTTGACTTGAATTAAATGCTACAGGATGTAAAATGAAATAGACATGCCTCTTAAGAAGGGAATGGTGAGATGAAGCTTATAATGTAAATGTTCTTAATAAAAGGTCCCTGGGTACTGGCTAAAGGTTGGATGCAATAGATGAGATGAATATAGTATGTTGAGCTGTGTGTGGCTGGAGACAGGGCAGGTGAAAAGAGAGCATGTTTGTGATTGCAAAGAAAGAAACAGAAGTGCAGAATGGAGGGAGAGCGAGATGAGAACATTTCCCAGTAGGCGCTTTCGTATCTGTCGTGGGACAACACTTTATCTCAGCAAATTCGGAACTTAAAAGTCAAATGGAGAGAGTGTGTAAGTGTGTTAATCTGTGCTTAAGACACTGCCAAGTGGGCATGCTGTGTCCTCACGGTGTGCTTTACGAGGCTTTAGTTTCCAAACAATTAATTTTAAACCACCTACATTTATTGGTGATGTTTCTTTTATGTAACAGATAATAGATTTACTAATGACTAATTAATTTATAGAAAAACGTTTGCAACATTTATAATAAAGTTGAAGGTTTTCTTTGGTTAGATATATTTTCCTTAAAATGTATGAAAATACACCCACAATGTGGAGTTCTTTTTACATCAAACCTAGTCCAATATCAGAACCAACACAGGCCTGAAACATGTTTCTGTCATACTGTGTGACATCCCCTTCTATTGTTTGCCTTAATGACCAATCTGTGCTTTTCAGATGGTTTTCAAGGAAAAGAAGAACAGTTTATCTGTATCTTTTTGAATCTCCAGAAATAGCACTCCATCTGTTAAACCTGCCAACAGAAGGAGAATGATTTGAAACTTTAAAACTCTTTGCAATTAAGTAATGTTCTGGGAAAATGTGATCCTAAGGGAGAAGTGGAGGATGTTTGGGAACTCAAAGTATTATCTCTTTGAACTAAGCAGAGGTACAGTGAAACCGTGTTTTTCTCATAAACAAGGGTAGGCCACAGCTGATCTTTGTGTAATAAGATATCATTAGCTGGTGATAAATTCCTTCATCCTGAGGAGTGTGTGAGTTCAGGGGCATGAGAGCGGTGCCATTGTGTGCAAATATTCAATTAGTCTGATGTGTTTTACAGAGAATAAAAGCTTTTGGGATGTTAGCCAGCACTGAGGCACTTCATATGCTTCTGAAATAATAATTTGACAGGGTTCAGGCCACCAAGGCCACTGCCATCAGCACTTTACCCCTGTCTTTACAGGTAATGAGCCCACTTGGCTCCATGTTGCTTTGTCAAACTGTGCCCACATGGGCCTCATGGGTCCAAGCCTTTGAATGACCCGCATTCTAGCCCCTAATTGAAGACACTGCATGGGAAATCCTCCCAGAGTCACAGGGACACATAAATGCTTCCCCCCAATAACCTGGCAATTCTTGGAGGAGGTGTGCTGGGCATGTCCAACTGGGAGGAGACCTTGGGGCAGACCTAGAACACACTGGAGGGATTACATGTGGCTGGGGTGAAGGATGTCTGGGTTGCTTTGTTAGCGTTCTGCTACCACAGTCCTTACCCAGATAAACAGCTGAAAATAGATGGATAGATGGACCTAGATATACAAAGTACATTGCACTAAACAAAGGTTAGTGCAATGTATACACAGAACCTGGTTTTGCTGCAGAAATTCGGTCAACAGCAGACTGGTTTATTGAAGCTGAGTCTTGCTTTTCCATCTATCAGGTAAACTTTTTAAGGCTGGGGCAAAATGTGTACAAACTGACCAATACAATCTTTGTAATATCCCAGATGATTCTTATTTGCAGGTATAGCACATAAAGTAAGCATAGAAAGACCAATCTGCAGGAGGGTGAATAGTGTGACTCAACAGTGACTCAGAGATTACTCTGTCAGGTCCTGAGATTTTTGGCTTTAAAAGCATTCAGCTGCTTCGTGATGGAGGACTATGCTACAAGCAAGTGAGCAGTGTTGCTGCATTTCAACCATGAAGGCAAAAAGCTTCATTTTCATCATCAAGCCAAATAAAATGGCAAATTGAATGACAAAGCAGAGATAATTAAATTATTCACTTCATCCTCCTTTTTTGAGGTGGCAGTCGTTACGGGTTATACAAATAAACTGGACCTGACTTGACTAGATGTTTCTGCTAGACACCTATCCATGTTGCAAGTCCTTGTTCGAATTCCAAAGCCTATTATTACTATATATTTAAGCAGCTTTTACATACAGAATGAATACTAATTCACTATAAACTAAGTTGTTTGATGTTTGTTGATTAAGAATTTTATTCAGCAACTGCACTGCCGTGGTTTCCTCTATCAGTATATCCAGGATACATCTATCATTTTTCCAACCAACTTTAGATGAAACCACGCCCACTTGCGTATAACGAAAGTCTTGATGGCTACATATCCGTGAAATATGACAGCTACAGTGTTTTGTGGTAGAGGTAGCCATCTATTCTTATAAAAGGTATTGATAAAAAAGATGGGTGCATAGTTTATGTGAATAGTTTAAACCCCCCCAGCCAGTTTCTATCAAAAACAATGACTTTGACAGCATTGGAAAACCTGTACTTCATGAGTGCTAAGACTGACACATACTGAATTAGGTCCCTTCAGTTGCTCTCATGCCAAAAAGTTAACACTACTAAAGGACTTTGAACTGATTGCATTCCAGTAAGCTAAGAAAGGTGGCAGCTTCCTGTGACTTTAACAGCTAGCTATATTGGCTAAAGTTATTATTATCACAAAGAAATGTCTCACCTGCCAGGCTTTTGTCATACGGGGGTGGACATGGTTTCATCTAAAGTTGGTTGGAAAACAATAGACGACGCATCCAGGATACACAAATTGGTTGTCTCACGCTTGAGCTTGTCTTTTTGAAAGATGTCCTTTTTGTCTGTTACATTTGTCCTCTCAAGCCTTGCCTTTGAGCCTCTTAAGGAGAGCATAAGAACAGAATAACAAAAACCAGGACAAGGTGTTCTTTCCTGTCTTGGCCAGAGAGTCTTTCAGCATTGTGATGTGGACTAGGTCATGGTCATTCTGTCCCATTACAGGCCTGCCATTTGCTAATTAGGGAGATGGAAGAAAGGAAGCATTATGGAGAGATGGATGAAAAGCATAGGGACAGACACAGCATGACACAGTGTGATCAAGTGTCTGATTCACTTTAACATTTACCCAGAGAGGGGGGAAAGGCAGATTATATTGAGCAAAGTACAGTCTCAGAATTACAATTTGCAATCAAGATGGCAGCGCAGCCTAACTTGATTTCAGCTTTAAAAAAATCTACAATATTAATGCAGTGATCTAAAGTACATTTAAACTGATTATGGCTGGAGACAAATGAGGAAGCACAGCTGTGCTCTGCTTGATATGTGAAGAGTTCATGGTTTGTTTCCTCCTCCTGAATATCAACTTCCACCCTTCTCTGTGGCCATTAGAGGCTGTCTGGTTGTCCCTGGCACACCAGGTGTGTTGTGTCTGTTCAACGCCATGTACAGACTGTGGACAGCTTATTAAGGAAGCCAGCCATCGCCCTGATTTACCCTGTGTGTCAATAACTGCAGGCACGTCTCTCACCTCTCCTTCACACATCTTTCCCTCTCTTTTTCCTGACCTTTTTTCTATCTTACTTTTGTCATTAGGCCCAGTAATTGGCCCTTCTCCTGCCTGAAAGCTGTCTCCCTCCACATTCTTCCCATTGTCGTCTTTTTATGTCGTGAGGTCTGCTGTTTTGGTTTGGGGTTATGCGTTACATGTCCTCGGGGAGCTTTACGCTACTTGTGGCTGCAGCAAGGCTTACTTGACCAGGCCCAGTTGTGAGATGAACTAACAAGCTGAGATGCCAGTGATCGGTGCCTGACCCGGCAGGATATATTTAGCAGTGAGCATATCAGGGGAGAAAGGGAGGAGGTGATGGCTGAAACTTTACAGTGTGCCAAACTGACGGCACCTGCTCAGCTCCATGCAACTCAAGGCGGTTTGATAAAACTTAAAATAAGCCTACCAACAGTTTTTCAACTAATTCCTGCTGGTGCACCTTCTACAACTACCATATCTATAATACACAGTTAAACTTATGCATTATATTACTATTCATAAACCTGTATAGGTATAATGTATCATAAATTATATGTACAAATATTGTACATTTTTATGACAAGCTTAAAAATTCTCAAATGTTTCCTCACTGTTTATTTTGTCAAGATAAAAAAAAATATTGTAATGTATTTTGAGTGTGTCACCGACAGTATTTCTTAAGCTAAAGCCATGTTTCTACACAAGTTTGGTCATCATGTTTTCCATGTTTTCCATCTTGTAATATCTTGAAACACAATGATCTACACAGCCACAAATAAAAATGTTGTACACACACACATGCATCAACAATGTTATCATCACTATTGCCAAAGCTGGCAATGAACTAATGCACCGTTGAAGCATTTTGTGGTTGCATAAATGTTGTAAAAATCCCCCGGTAAGAGAATTGCACATTTTTTTTACTTCAGCTATTATGTATGTATTATTTTCAGCCATATCATATGTCAAATTTAACCATTACAGTTTCAATCATTATTTGCTCTGCCAAGTAATGCTGTCAGAGCCACGGGTCTATTCCTAGCACAGCACTGTGCTTTAGGTGTTGCTTTTCTCAGACCAGTTGGATAGGTAGCAATGAGTACGTTTGCATGCACAAAATATTCCAAAAAACACAATATTGCTACTAAGCTGTTTACATGGATAATGAAAATGAATATTCCACCAATATTTCTGGTTACATGCAGCTGTGCATGCTCCGGCTGCGTTTGACAGGGGTCAATGCTGGACATGTCATTTATCACGTCAAAATATGGAAAAGTGTAATGGCTAGAGCCGTTTGAATAGGATTTTTTTGAAGTTTTCCACCGGTGGTGGACTTGTTCTTGTTCGTGCGAACACAGCCTCCCTCTTTAATTCGTTTAACCACCTTCTTGAAAAGGTTGCCGTTGCGATATTTGTGCATATCCAAAAACCTGTTGATATCCAAGTCTTTCATCATGTTTAAAAGTAGGTGTGTTTCTCCTTCCGACCACAAATTGATGGGCTTTTCTTTTGTGCATGCATCTCTACCCCAGCTTTGCAAACTGTTGGCTAGTTGGTTTGTTTACAACGCACAGAGCTGACAGGCTAGAGGCCATGTGTCACAAACTGCGGTAAAAACCCCAGTTGAGACAGATATTCTGAATGCGCTGTATACATGTCCAAAGAATGCTCCTAAAACCTGAATCATATCGGTATATCCCACTAACACGTTCTATTTTATGATATAATAGAAAGTGTTAACATTTTTCTGTAAAACATGCTGTTAGACGAAATGCTGAAGCAGCCACAAAGTGTGTATGTGCTTAAGAGGAGTCTTTTCACGTTGGAATCTATTTGAAATGTGTGTATGAGTCTGGTGCTCGTGTTGAGGCTCCAAGATCAAGCATTGTCATACTCTGTATCTCATATGAATGATCTTACAAACATAATGTTTACTTGGTTTTAGAGTTGCTGCAGTAGGGGTGGCAATGACACTTTAAATGAAGTCTACACTGGCCGCGTCACGCCGACAGCCTGTCAGCAGTGCAAGTCCTCTGTCAGTGTTCCCACAGGTTTTCAGCCCCAGCCTCAGATGCTGGGTAACAAACATGAGCACTGAAAAAAAGGAAAGAATATCAGCACTCTGCTGTTGGGTTTGCCAAAGTTAACTCTCCTTTCAGTTTCTATTACAGTCATGGTTGATGACTTTTCAACATTTGTCTTTATCAAGTATCAGGTATTTGACAGTGACTGTGAAATGATGGGGTAAATTATTTGTTGTCTGTTTGAAATACATGTATTAAAATGGTTAAAAAGTGTTGGTGGTGTATATTTGAAAGTAAAAATAGTAAAGGAAATTGCCTTGAGGCATTAAAAGACACTTCAGGTCACAGTGACGTGTGTAATAAAGCTGGGGGACTGACTGACCGTATGGAGCCTGTGGAGACAGTAGAAATTGTTAAAATAAAAAAAGAGATGCCTGACTTAGAGGTTAGAAACACTTGACTAGTAGTTGTTGTGTTGTTAGAAGTAGTGGTGATCAGGTGTAGTAATAGTAGAAGTAGTGCTAGTAGCGGTAGTGCTGTTGTTGTTTGTGATAGTAATAACTGCTCTTGTTAAAACATTTGAGTTTCATATCATATTCCTGGTGGAATAGTGTTGTCCTTAACCTTCTTATTAACACTTTTGTTTTCATAACCTCTCAACTGTTTTCCTTCCTGTTACCTGCAAGTCTCTCTGTTACCCAGTTCACCCATTGTGATAGTCTCTCCCTGTTGCCCTGAAAAATCTGTGTCTGTTCTGTTGGATCTCCTTTTCCAGTTCATTACCCAACCTCCCTTCACAATGACCCACGCGTCCTGCCAGAGCCTGTGGCCAGTCTGAGAGCCAGCCACTGCAGTCCAGTCTTTTACTTACTGGACAATGGTAAGAGGAGGGGTGTCTCACGGATCTCAGCCTCTTCATGGACATCTGCTTGTGGTTTTTTACTGTATGGCAATAATGCAACAAGGGAGGGAGATGGGATAATTGGGTTCTTTTGGACAGGTGGTTGGTTTGATGTTGCACCTTGCATGCTAACTCTGCTTCCACACTGTGAGCAACACTATCAGCAAAACACCAGAGGCACTTTCATACCTTACAGAGCTACAAAAAAAACCTTTGGTTAATGCATTTGAATTTGTCTGATTTGAAAAATGGGCTTTGGTAGAATTTTTAATAGTCAGTCAATGTCAAGAGCAAAACAGATTTTTTAGCTTCCTTGTTTCCCCAAGGTTCATGAAGAACAGATATAAATCTCAGGTGCAAAATGGATGAGAAATTGATTACAACCATTCAAAGGTTCCCTGTTTCACTACAACTTTAATTTTAAAGGCTAAATGTCTAAAGAAAATAGGTGATTCATCAATCATCAGGGCTGATAGAAAATTTTAAATCAAATAACAGTGGCTACCAACGTGATATGAAATTATATTTTAAAAAGAAAACAATACATAGGGGTGCACAGGTGGCAGGTGGGAAGAGGGTTCTCGTCCTTGTTGCTGCACTGGCGACTCCTGCTGGTTGGTTAGCAGTTAGCAGTGACAAGGACTGCAGTGCGTAGGGACTTGGGCATTCCAAATTGGGAGAAAGCCAGGGAAAATCACACAAATAAGCAATGTACTTAGCACAAAATCACTGTGAATATTGTAAAATACAATAAAACATCACATTTTTCATGATCAGTAATGTTGTAGATGCAGTTTGATTGCACTACACAGATGCAATCGGACCCTCTCGTGCCACGATCGGTCACAACAGAATGACCCATCAACCAAGTTGCTTGCAGTGTAAACAAGCTGACAGGCACTGTTTCTAGGAGCTTTGTCAATGTGTTCCATGCTTTTGTGCGGACGACTGCTGGTGTTGCATTATCTCTCTGCCCTAGCTGCTGGGGGGGTAGACATTGTGATGTTTGTTGTATGTGCCTGATCTGGGCTTTGAACATGGATCCTTCATCATTCAGCTATGCTGCAAGGCAGGTGGGCTTGGGAAGAGGAAGGGGTTGTATTCTAGCCGGGTACTTCTCCTCCTTATTCGTCAGTGCCTCTAGTGCTTCATTCTCTGTGACGTTAATCATTGTGCCTCCACTGGAACCACACATGTTTGTCGCTAAAAGGCAACATGCTACTTTACTGGACTGTGGCGCTCGGAATCTCTCTCATTGTGTCTTTCTGACTGTGTGTCAATAGACCCACAATCTCACCTTGTTGTCATCTTGGCTAACATTCATCACTGTCTCGTCTCTAACTAACTGCATGGTGCCCACTATGTGGCCAGCTGCGGTGCTGATAAATTTGACTTCAGCTTGCTTTGTACGTTTATCAGTGTTGTGGCCTGAACAAGTCCAACATTAGCCTCATTTGTGACCCCAGCACTCTGTACATTACTATTCAGTTAAGTTCCCTGCACAAACCTCAGGGGAAAAAATCTCAACTTTATTTTTAGCCATGTTAGCGTCTGTTGGTTGGTTGGTCCACCACATTGGTCCAGACTGAAATATCTCAACAACTATTGGATGGATTGCTGTGAAGTTTTGTACAGACATTCATGATCCCCACAGGATGAAGCCTATTGACTTTGGTGCCTCCGTGAGGTTGACATTTGCACTATTGGATGGATTACCATAAAATTAGGTACAGACATTCATGTTCCCCTCGGGATGAACTGTAATTATCTTGGTAACCTTTCACCTAGCGCCACCATTAGGCCAAAATGTTAACTTGTCCATTAATTTGATTTATGACCAAATATCCGCAGCTGTACTTTGTGTTTAGTGCTAATTATAAAATGTTAGCATGCTAACAAGCTAAACTAAGATTATGAAACATTATACCAGCTAAACATCAGCATGTTAGTATTGTCATTGTGATAAGCATGTTAGTACCTCACAGAGCTGCTAGCATGGCTGTAGATTTTGTTGTCTTGTTCACCTCTTGATCTAACAGTGGGTTTCATCTGCAAAGGTATTTTCATGATCTCACAGGCATCTATTGTCTGCTTGGAATGGTAAAATGTTTTCCCGTGGGGAAACCAACATTTTGCAGTAATCCAATATGTCTAAGGCTAGCGCAGCGGAGAAGAAGACCAGAAGTGCAATTTAAAAGGTTTCACCTCAGGCAATCATTCCAGGCATACAGTAGACATATGTGGGAACACGAAACACGTTTCAAAGTGCAACACACTGCTGAATAACTGGTGAAAACAAAATTTCCCCTTGGTTTGCATAGGGAACAGTATGTGACCAAATCACAGAATAACACATGGACTGCGCTGCACAAATGGGGCTAGTCTAACATAAACTGTTGCCATAAAAGCGTTTTAATATTGTCACGTAAAGATACCAACAACATGCCAGCTTGAAGTAAAAGTTACTCCGGCCGTTAAAAGAAAGCACATTAATTATAGTGCATACCTAAATAATGAACATATGTCATATTTAGACACAAAATGATGATGTTGCTCAATCGACCAAAGTTAGCATGTAGGTTCAGTGAGCATGTAGTAAAAAGTGGGACCTTGCTGCAAAAAGTCACAGTAGTGACTGCAGTGTTTGGTTGGTTATTGTTCATATTCACAATAAACAACCTTCGGCTCCTCAAATCAGTCCCACTGGTTTATTTAGATTAAAATACATTTAAGTGTTAATGCAGCCACTGAGCTATCAAACAGAGGCACATCTGTGTGTAAGAGATTTATTAGGAGAACATTTTCTCTGTCATTGTATCCCTAACACTGCACAATTTATATGGTTGCAGCAGCATCTGGTCACTACAGTTTATTATGAAAAACACACACACAGAGCTCATCTATAATCTCATTAGCAACACTAATCCGAAAGGCTTTACTTGTTCCTGGGAAAAAATGGAAACAGAAATTAATCGATTCAAGAAATTCAATAAGCACCATAACACCCTAATGTCCTCTGCAATAAAGAAAATATAGTTTTCCTCAAAAAGACCTTTGATTCTGGACTGCCTACATTGTCCTTCACAAATAAACTGTATAAATGGAATAAACTGTATTACATTACATTAAATTAAAAAAAGGTCTACCATTTCCTCCAGTCGGCCCTATGTCCTCTGCTGTACTCTTTCTTTTGCGGTAATAATGGCAGAATTTTGAAACCTGAGTCAGCATTTCTTTCTCAAAGGAATCATCACTGATTCCTTTGATGAATTTTCCAAATCTAAAGTAAGTGGTCATAATGATAAAGAATGGAAAGACATGGACATGCTGTTTCCCTCGTGGTCATGAAATTTATCAAGCGTCATGTAAACACCATCTCGCGTTTTCCACATGTCAAGTTAATCATTCAACACAAAGAAACAATGAAGCATTGCCTTCTTTTTGAGGGGGAAACTGACTCATAACATCTCAAGTTCGACCTTTGCAGTTCTATACTTACTGCAAAATGCTTGCAAAATGTTTTAACAAGTTATTTTGTTGCCTCCAGTGTCTGACTGTGATTTTTGTATTGACACCCTGTGGTGTCACCCTGTTTATTTGTGCTTCCATGTCAGACATCCCAGGCCTTAGAAAAACATACAATTTTACTGGGACATTTAGGCAGAACACAGATTTTATGTCTTTTGGCAGAGTTAATCAGATTTTAGAAATGTGCACAGAGTGGGACTCAAGTTTGACATCCAGAGTAAGTTAAATATGTTCTTCTTGCCTTGTTGCAGCCCAAGAAGACACCACAACCATGAGTTGTAAGAAATACTGTGCTCAGTACATGGATAACTTGGATTAATAAGTCCACTGGACACTTTAATTACACTGGGCCACTATAGGTATCATTGATCTTCTAGCGATAGCTGCAAACACTGGCCTGGGACAACAATGGAGCATGCATTTTGAAATATGCTTGCGGTGTGCAACTGCACCAATTTGCATGTTTTGGTTCTTTGTCCATTTGAGTGATTTCCATTTGGTTTGGTTTGAGGTTGTTTTTTTTTTTTTGCACTTTTGTTTGTCATTGTTTGACTTAGATTACACCAACTTAATTTTTTTTATGATTTCTTTTTTATGATTTCTTTTTTATTTGAAGGGATTAACTGGTGCTTTGTTTCCTATTCTTATGTTTCAGTAAAGGGACCCGGCAGAAAGTTAAGTCTGCCAACAGATCTTAAGACTGATCTTGGTACGGTAGGCGAAAGCCAGCAGTTTTCACTTTTGATTTCCTTTGAGTCATTTAGTTTCTGCTTTTGTCATGTTTTCTGGGCTTTTATGTTGCTTTAGTAGTTTTTATTCTTACTCAAACTTTCTTTTTTCAGTTTCCTTGTCACTCTCTACTCCTGTCCAACCAGCCCATGAGACTGTCCGGCTGAAGTGTTTGTCCATTTTGCCCCTTAATGTATTTTGATTTGATTTAAATCTTCTGTATTTGTTTCTTCTTCTACATTTTGCAAGTGTTTATAAAGGTGATTTGTAATTCATGCCCATATTTAAATTTGAGGTTTTCTATCGCTTTACCATGATTGGACCATCTTCTGATTTTACACAACCTTTCCTCCATTGACAGCCTTGCTCTACAATGATTGGATCACTCGCTACCGCTCTCATTGTAACTGAATCATTTCTCTCTTAAGCAGTCTTTTCTCCATTTTGATTGGATCATCTGCATTACAGATACTGAGCCTTCCCCCCATACATCTCTAACTGCTGTACATACACATCACAATCTCAGGTTTCCCTTTGCTCTGCTTCTGCAGTGTCATACACGCTGTCCTCTTTAAAAACTTGTGCTTCTTTAACACAAAATGTGCCGGTGCCTACTTATTCCTGTGACTTACCTCATTAAATAACCTTTCTTTATCTGACAGGTATATAAAAAAAAATGCTTGTATTTTGTCAACCCTGTATTATATTTAATTGAAGCAATAGTGAGAGTAAGAACATTAACCCAAATTTGAAAATTCAACTGAAAAGATCAACCTTAAATTTGCCTCATCACACATTTAGTATGAACAAAACGAGAAAATTTAAGCTCATTAAATTTCCTTTGAGGTTCAAACATGCCCCTGTTTGTCAATAGGATGCATGTTGTCAGTAAAAGGGGAAAAATACTTATTAAATAATCTTTTACCTTGTTAAGACCTACAATATGAACAGCTGTGGGTTTTGACAACAAAATATTTTGTCGGAACAGTCTGTTACAGAGAGTATTACTCTGTGTGTGTGTGTGTGTGTGTGTGTGTGTGTGTTTATGTGTATGAGTGCACTCTTGATGGATAAGTGCAGTAATCTGTGCGTTGGGGGAGTGTGTGTGTGTGTGTGTGTGTGTGTGTGAGGGTACAGTGCCATTCTTTCTGCTATGTGCCAGTTTCCTGCAGAACATTTCGGGACAAATGACTGATTTGCTGCATCTCTGGTTGAAATTCACGGTTACAAAGCATTAAGACGGATACACAGCGGTGTCTTCATATGTCTCTGGTATTGGTCGGCCCAGTATCACCTGCAGCTTTCGATCCCTGCATTGCCTTGGTCCGTCCTGCTGTGAAACTGGGCGAGTGTTGCACGTGGACTGGGTGGCACCCTGGAATTTTTCATCTTCACTTTGAAATTGAATCATTTGTGCATCAACTGGCTGAACAGGAGACTTAGATTTGATATGACAGACATTTGATTAGTGCCATATACTAAGAGGACAGTGACAAGGGAACACTTTCTCGTGCTTTTACTAATTAGCACAATGCTAATTTTCCTCATGCTTTATGAGTCTCTACATAGAAGAATTTCAGAGAGAGAGAGGAAAGGTAACAAAAAGCGGGGACAGCCAAATCGTTTTAACTTTGGTTTTACTGCCACGGCGATGTCATTAAAGAAAAGGCCACTGTTTTATTTTCTTGTCTCTCAAGACAAGTGAGAATGGGAGTACTCAGGCATAGGTATCATGAAACTGTTAATTACGGCTACCTTGGCAGATTTTTTGTCTTGCCGAGCAAACTGCGGGCAACTAAGAACTGCAGAGTGCACCCAATACACACCATCCTACTTTGCTTTTCTTTGTCTCATTAATAATGTTTGGCTCTAAGCAAATGATTTTGCCCACTCACACGAGCAATGTACATGAAGAAAGGACAAAGCTTCCAACAAACTCAGTTCCTGAGGGGAGGCCATGTAAGGCTACTCCAGAAAGTAACAAGTGTTTCTGTAGCTGATTGTGTGGCCCAACCAACTTAACTGGAGTGCTACTTTGCATTACAATAAAAAACTGCAGATATTAGATGCTTTGTATTATTTTTCTATTCATTTGATCTTCACTTGTACCTTTTTTGCCATAGCCAGTAACGTCGTGAAGCATCTGGTCTTAAAAACAAATAAACCGTTTCTGCTGAAAACAAGGTTTTCTAACAATTCAAAAAGGAAAAAAGAAACAAAGTGGAGATGAAACAAGCCTGTTTTTTTCCTTTTGATTGTGATATCTCTTTCCTGGCACAGGCTGGATGAAATTGCACTTACAATTTCCCTCTGCATTTTGCTCTCTTTTCTGTTGCCCCAGCATCTCTTTCTCCTCCCTGCTCATACTTACTTCAAACCACTCTCCAGCCCTTTGTCACTCACTCTCGCTTTCCCTTTCTCCCTCACTACCATCTTTCTGGTTGACAATCAGATTTTCAACACCGGCTTGCTCCTCTTGCACTGCAAAAATACCCATCTTCATAGGTCATGAGTATAATACAAAGTATTAAGTCTGCATTTTTTAAGCATATAGCAAATCTCCAAATAGGATGAGAAGAGTCCAGCTATTTCCTTGAAACAGATGAAACTGCATTATAAATGAGTAAAATGATCTCCCCGCATCTGAAGATTTCGCCTTTGTTTTGATTAAACAAGATTTCATTGCTCATTATTAGACAAAATGACTTATGAAGATCGATATTGCGGCAGTGGATTAGAATATGTTTGAAAGTTTTATTTCCCTCTTTGTATTGTTTGCTAATGTTTTGCCGTTGTTACAGATCATGTCAATGGACATTGCACTAGCCCCACCTCCCAGCCCTGCTCGGCGGGGAAGCCTCGCGTCCCGATGGGTCCCGAGGGGCCACGGCTTACCCGCAGAGGCCCTGGCCGACCACCCTTCCGCAAGGCCCAGTCCGCTGCTTGCATGGAGATCTCTTTGCCTGTGTCCCACACTGAAGGTGTGTGCTTGTCTTCCCAACCCCCATCCCTAATCCTCTATAACATACCCTCCCTTCTAACAAGTGCATGCCATCCTCTCACCCTGGGGTAAGTGGATTAAGGCCTGATACATAATTAACACGAGGCAAGCTTATGCTAATGCAAGTTAGCAGCATAAAAACCTAGGGGCGTTTTCACACCTAACCTGTTTGGTTCCGTTAAAACGAACACTGGTGTGTTTGGGCAGGTGCGAACACAGTAATCGCACTCGGGTGCGGACCAAGACAACCGTACAGAGACCCTTTAGAGGAGGTGGTCTTGATCCGGTTCCAAATGAACTCCGGAGCGGTTCATTTGTGGTGGGAACGTGATCCGACCTCGATCCGACCCAACTATGCAGTGTACTCCGCAAGTTTGAGCTAAATGGCTCCTGTAGCCAGGTGTGCTTTGCATTCTGTGACGCAGAGCCCGTGAAAACACCATAAATCATGCTTTAGTTGCCAGGAGTGGATACTGTGGGGCAACTGACCGTCAACAGTTTGCAGATACGTTCAATATAAACATTTCATAATTGACTGTTCGCTAAACCCCTCCCCCAAACAGTGATTGCCAACTGTAGGTCTGTCAAACTTTGGATTTCTCTACATGTTGAAGTGGTGTACAGTGCTGTAGTAAGAGCAATACCTGGAATTTGGAGGGTGGTGTCTTTGTTTAGCCTTTCCAAAACAAAAAACACAATCTTGAGCACAAGTGTAAGGAACTGATTGAACAGTGTGCTTTTCTGCTGTAACGTAAGTTGCAACTGTTAGCATGCCCGCCTAGCTTACGGCTAGCTACAGTAGTCAGCTACAGTAGTAACCAGTGCATTCTTAATACCCTTTGTACACAATTCTCATTTTAAAACGAGTCAACTGAAAACACAGTTGCAACAGTAAATACAGGGTGCGGGGCATAGTGAATGGTCAATTTTGTTACTATTCTCCAAAACATAGTCAATGCAAATTAGTTGTACATGAACTGGTGATCATCCAGCAGGTGTTGGCAGCTAGTTACCAGATGAACGTGATGACTATAACTTCTGTACTATGTTCACACCAACAGCAACTACTTCTGCATGTGTAGCTGTTTAGCAGTGTTTGCATTTAGCTACTTTAAACATATAACTCTGCAGCTTGCATTAGCATCACCTTGCAACAGTTGGACTACTGGTTCTGCTTCTCTTGAATGCAAGAAGCAGCCCTTGCATTGTGTCCCTTAATATTGTTGCCTGTGTCCAACGTGTCCCAGGCCTGAAGGTTGGTGCTATATTAAGTGTTTTAACCAATTTATTTTTACTTCTCCGGTGCCTTTCTTTCTTGTTTTTTTTCCTCCTGTGCATAAAATTGCCATCTGTTTAACTTTAAAAGCAGCACTGATGCGTTAGCAATGAATCTCACAGTATTTTTCCCCAACCAAAGGTTTCTGCCTGTTTTTCTGAGTGTTTTATTTATTTATTTATTTATTTTAATTTTGTAACGGAGCACACGAGGTTTATGTAGTGTGGCCACACCTCCCAACTTTCTCATAATCCACAAAACATTGAGCCAACGGAAGCATTTCATCTGTCTTTATTTAGTTAATTTGTTTGAGAGTGAGTATGTACAATTTCTTCATTATGCAATTACCAGAACATCCACATTTTTTCTTTAAGTTGCCCTTTTCAGTATGCACACAGATTAAAGATGTGAATAAGTAATACAAGACAACCGTACAAGCATGATTTGCACTCTGGCATTTTGACATTCTCATTGACAAATGTGACATTTATTTTCTTCCTTTTGAACTCCTTTAATTCACACCCTGACGTTGACCTCCATCATCTAAAAATAGATTGACCCAACAGGCTGTGTGTGTGTGTGTGTGTGTGTGTGTGTGTGTAAATATGTTTCTGTGTCTATGTGTGTACGATGTCAGTTCTTTTATAGCTACTCTATTTCTATTATCACCTGGTTATCTGAATTAAGCCAAACACCCTCTGAAGGCCTTGATAAAACATCTTCCTCGTTTTTAACATTTAATACATTGACCCATCCTTGGATGACAATTTGATAACTATTTTAAAAGAAAAGTGGTTCATGTTTCAGGCTTCTTGTTGTTTGTTGTTGGTATATTTTCTGCTCTTACACGACAAGTGACAGCCAAAGCAAAAGCAAAAAAGCAGATAAAAGAATGTGCTGTCAAGTGAGGACTTAAAATGACACCGCCAGCAGTGTAATTTTGAGATATGGACCTCGGAACTGACACAGAAAAATGGAATGAACATCAACATTTGAAATATGTATGAAATCTTGCACTTAGTCTGTCGCTGCCAGCATCAAGACATCAATGCAAGGCATCCATTGACTTAGAATAAACAACATCCTCCCACTCGAACAAAGACGGCACATACCACTCTTTCATCTTAACAGGACTCCTGACATTCTCTTGTCATGTTGGACATTTTATTTCTCTCTCTTGCACTCAGAACTATATTTTTTAAGTGACAAAAGCCACATGGAAATATACTATTAGTTATGTTTGTGAGCTAAACTTAGCTGCATTTTAAGTCTTTCCAATGATTGGCATTGGTGGATGATTTCCTGGCTGTGGTGGAAATGAAAGTGACTGCAGGTTTAGGAAGTGGATAATCCATAAAAAGTGACAGACATGATGATTGGCCCTGGAGGCAGAGAAGCTGTTGAACACTGCAGTGCTCTAATTTAAAGTGTGGCTGGTGATAATTTACTTTCCTTAAGCAGCACATTGTCATACAGAATATGGTATGTGAGAAAAAAGTCTTCATGATCATCAAATTATAGACACAGCTATCCACAACACAGTGTTGCTGACTGCATTTCTCTAAGGAGAGAACACTTCTGGAAAGCTCTGGTTGTGCAGGTCACTCACTCACAGTCCAGTCTGTATTTGCTTTTGGTCATAGCTCTGTCAGATTAACAGAAAGTCTCCATCAGGTCACGACAGGCTAATCTCTTCATTGGAGACTCAAGACTGTGACAGTTCCCAAAATGTCACCGTTACTGTAGCCACTCCTGCACGCACACCAGACAAAAAATAACACACAATGGTTGCCAATCTTGGCAGTTGAAAGTAAGTGCATGTTCCTAAATCGCCATCTCTTCACATCTGTGCTGTGCTGTAAAGTTATAAAGATATTTAATTTGGAATGCAAAGTATTAAAGCTAAATAATAAACAGGACAGGTGCCATGCTGTTTGTTGAACCTTTTACACCAATTCTGCAATTAGATTCACGCTGCCATCTTCATCGACCTCATTATACAACAGTGACCTGGAGCTGAGGGCGAAGCAGTTTTTTTTTTAATTAGCATAAGCTGAATGTTTTATTAAAGCCACTGCCTGGGCTACATCTGCATTATCAACCAAACCGATGCAGACGATGGTAGAAATCGATCTTTTCCACAGTTGATCTAATGCATCTATAACCTCTGAAAATATCCATAAGGAACTGTTTGACAGACTTCTTGAGTGATTTAGCATGAAACTTTGAGTTGGGATTTAACAAGGTAGCAGTTTGATATTTAAAGTAACCAAAAGAGAGAATCTCTCATACAGGTAGACAGAGGTGGCTGTATCTGCTAGGCCTATAGACTTACTTACTGATTGAGTAAGAAGTAAGAGTAAGAAAGATAGATAAGTAAGAAAGGTAAGTTTAGTAGTATGGATTTTAGCACCACTGGTATGGTCATTATCTCAACATAGAGATGTCAAATGAATACTAAACCTTTGATTTTATTGATTTATTTGACCTATTGATTTTTTTCAAGCTGGACTGCAGTGTTTCACTTACTGTAGTACTATATGTCGGCAAGCTAGCAGAGTAAAAAAAAAACTCTACAAGAGAGTCTGTCTGACACTAAAGAAGCATGTCATCGTCTGTCTGAGGGATAACCACCTCGCCTCTGTGTTCCTTAGTGGTAGACAGTGTCCTCCTGCTCTTATAGTGCAGAAATTGCACTATAAGAGCAGCACAATTGCTAGAGAAAGTGGCTTTAATCAATTTACAGTGGTCATTACAGTGTCCAAAATTTGACATGACAGGATAACTGGGTCCTTTGTCTTTTGCTGCAAGTGCATTTCTATAGAGAAAAAGAAAAATGTATGTTAGACAGGCACTCTGGGGTGAAAGCTGATCTTCTCTGTTATACACACATGATATCACATAATCTAATAGGCACCTTGCTCTGAAGTGTTCTGGGCATGCATCCAACACTTCCACACTGTGGGGTGTAATGAATATTGTACCAGGTACGTAAGATGTCATAGTATGATACCGGTGGATTTGCCTGTGGACAGAGCAACAGATTTACTGCAGATTATCCTGTCTGTGTTTCAGACAGTTGGCACATTTGTAATGGATCAATCAAAAATGCCCCTGTCCTTCATGAGACTGTGGCACCGGTTGTAACACCATCTGTGTAGAAAATGCAGCAGAGCATTCTGATATGATGGAATATGCAGAAGTAACTGCTAGATTTATTTTGTCGCTGTGTTTTGATTTAAGCACCCACTTCACTATGCGTAAACAGTCGCTTTTCTCAGCAGACCTTTGCACATTCTCTATCTGTTGCCTACCTTTGGCACTGTTGTTTATCAGTTAAACTGGGTTACCACAGTGAAGAGTCAGCAGGATCACTGGAATAATTAAAGGTCAACAAGCAATGCGAGAGATGAAGCCGATGGTAATGAGGCCTGCATGCCAGGCGAGGAGACAGAGGAGGGAAATGGCAGGGGAAACCAGACTCAATGTACAGTAAACATTTCCATACCTCCCATCTTAGGTAGGCAGCACACCTATTAAATATTGAAGACAGAATTGTATGATACTGTTTGATTTGCCTGTGGACGTGGTGGGAAAATTGGCATTGGTTGTTTAAAAACAGGAAAATCCACAAGATAGAGAGCATGTGTTGTTGACGCGTGTCAGTTGATTTGTTTGTTAGTATAGAGAGATGCGTTGGTGTTTCCCCATATATGAAAGAGGCAGTAATAGAATATATATTTTACTGCACTGTAGCACAGAGCTGAGGTGACTCAGTGACTACCTGGCCAGGTGCTGAAAAGGCTTTCAAAAGACACTCAAGTCCACACCCACACACAGCTATGTCCATGTTTGACTGCAAGATAAAAACCAAGTGCTGAAGCAGTAGGCCTGCTATTTTATAGATTTTTTAATTCCCAATCAAGCACACAATTAAATCCCGGAAAACCTGTCTGATACATCTATTTATATGTGTTAATTGGCATTAAAGCAAAACCTGGCTCAACAGTCATTGTACACAGTCATTAGTGGTACATAGAAATGAAAAAAACAAAGAAAACAAGTTAAGCATACTCTCCAGGTGTCTGTCCTTGTCTCTCTACACTGTGTATGTGGGTGTATGTGCATGTACTGCTATATAAATCTGGCACTTTGTCTGTCTCGACGCTTCAGATTGTCTGCCTTCCCTTATCACCTCCCTGACACTGCCTCGCCTGCCTCTAAGCTCCCTGTGAGGGCCCCCCAGGAGTCCCTGTGTCCTGTCAAAGTACCACTGTGCCTGACTTTCATTAGCCAGCACCCCACAGGCTCTGTCACACAGCGTAAACACACCCCGGCGACACACAGCAAAACCGAGCTGCTGCTAGCCCGACTCACAGCAGAAGGCTATTTTGTCTCTGTGGCTGTCAGTGGCATCATACAGCAGTGTTGTCACGATACCAGAATTGTGACTAATAATGTGCTCTGATACTGTAGTAAACAAGAAGGGAAAAAAAACAACAGCCAAGAACCAGGATTTCCTTTCTTGCAGCTTTGTAGCACTTTTTGTGCAGGAGTTTTCATGTCAGTTCCGTATTGAATTGGTTCTGTATTTGACTCCTTGCACCAGCATTGTACTTGCAGCAGTATCAAAGAAAGCAGGATTAAAATTTTGGTTGTCGTGCAACAGTGTTGTACAGTAGCTCTTTACTGACCACGCTGGACTGCATGTACGGATGCTGTATCAGAAACCTGTACCTCTTGCCAACAGCATTTAGTTGAAACAGATGCCGCTGAAAAGGGGTTTAGAGAGAAGATGGATAAGCGAGTAGAGGTTGTGTGGCCACCAGAAACATAGGCGAGCAGCATCTTTTTCAGTCTCACTCTCCTTTTCTGCCTCTGTATATGTTTGAAGCGATCTCTCCACACTCAGTTGCATCTTTTTCTCTTTCCCTTTCTGTCATTCTCTGGTTCTGCTGTTCATCTGTCCGTCTTGTCTGTTGTTGGGTTTTTTTGCTGGGTGGCTGCACTTGTGTGTGTGTGTGTGTGTGTGTGTTTCTTTGGGGCATGGCGGGTGTGGTTTGTTATATGGGGTTCATGTTGTGGGGGTGGAGTAGGTTATGCATCCAGGAGGGCAATGCTTCAGCAGTTACACGGAGTCACTATGTACTCCCACGATGAGCACCACACCACCGCCCCCTACTGCTGGAGCGAGAGAGGTAAGGGGGCTTCGGCCACAAACCCCATCAACTGCTGTCCTGCTGATTATTATACGTCCGTCCCTCCGTCCATCCGTCAGTCAGTCAGTATGTCAGTCCGTCCTGTGGCCCTGTTTCTTCTACAACATGCCCTGAAGTGCATGCTCTTGTAACGTGGTGTAGGAGTGGGGTTATGCCAACTTTTTAGCAGTGCATAGTGTATGTTTTGCAGGCAGCATACATTTTGGCACTGTCGCTGTAATATCCCCCAAGCCACCCATAAATAGTAGATGTCTTTTTTTAAACCTGTACAGATTTGGGTTCTCATAATGCCTTAAAAAGATCATGAAAATCCATCATATTCATTGAACATCTGTCAAAGTTTTCTGCATTTTTAGCCTGACGTGTACACCTGGCGTTGCACCCATCTGTAGTTAGTTGTTACATAAAGTCTGCACTCTGTAACATTAGGCTGGGAATGCAGTAGTGCACATTGCCTTGGCTCTGAATAATTCAGAAACGCAGCAATACAGAAATACTTTCATGATGGAGGCTTTAAGTACACAATGGAGGAACTGAATGGGTAGCACTCAAACGGAGTTAAAGGAGTTTTTTGAGTTTGGTGCACCTGCCGGTGTGTGTGTGTGTGTGTGTGTGTATTCTCGTGTGTGTCTGTCTGTAAACGCAGTGTATCTGAGTGTCACCAGGCCGCTGAGTAGACTCTCGTAAAAAACAGTGCACTGTCAATAAACAAAGACATAAGTGTGTGTGTGTGTGTGTGTGTGTGTGTGTGTGTGTGCGCACGCGCAAATGTGAGAGAGAATATTTTGTGTGAGAATATATTTCTGTCCAGTCGTCCCTTTGTAATGATTGATCACTTTGCTTCTCAGTGTATCACATATTTTCAGTGGCATTTTCCTATTTGTTCCAGTGTTTTACATTACATACAATCTGCAGAAACAAACCACATGTGACCTTGAGAATATTTGTCCTCCGCGCTCCTTCTCACTCTCCTTCTCCTTACTATGCTACTTTTTTTCTTTTTAATCTTTTAATCCTCTCATACCGCCCTTCTTTCTTCTTTGTCCAACACATTGCCGTTCCCTTCCACAACTCCTGCCACTCTACCTTTTTCTTTCCTGTTTTCTCTCCCGCTCCCCTTTCTCTGGCCATTGCTTCACGTCTTTCTCCTCTTGCATCATCTCTGCCTGCGCCGTGCTTCCGTGTTTGGCGGCTGCTGCTACAGAGAGTCGTGAAAACTCCTTCAGCCGTTCACGCAGTTCCAGCGTGTCCAGTATCGACCGGGACACCAAAGAGGCTATCACCACACTGCAGTTTGGAGAGTCCTACGGGCGCAAGAGTGACGCCCTGCCCACCCCATGTCTGTGGGTGGGCACCAGCTTAGGCGTGGTCCTGCTCATTCCAATGTCCGTTCCCACTGACGAGGAGGAGAGGATGGAGGAACCTGTGACCATTGGCCCCAGCGGTAAGTCCCAGTGAGACTGGGTTTCATCACCAAGGCGTCACCTTAACCATGGTTGTATGCACATTCCTGCACAAACATTATTACCAACATGGATTATTAAGAATTATTACTAACATTTCCAGGTGGTCTTACCATCATGTAAAGTGTTTTAAATAATCTGGCTAAATGTTGGCTTATTTACAACCTGTCTTTTGACTGCTTGTTACTTAGTTGTGGCAATGTTATGACTGTATACCCTGATCTCAGAAATACTTTGCTGTGTACAATATTATGATAACAGACAGAAATAATGGCCAAAACTCAAAAGACAAAATAAGACAGATATAACTTGTAATAGATCAGAATTGTTAGAATAGAAAATCCACTAACCAGCAACACAATCAAGACAAAGACATAACAAATCAAAAGTTGAGAAGGAAGAACTACAAAATAAAATCTAAATATGATATCAATTTCATCATTTTTTTAATCGTAGCATCATTTTGAAACTATTCACTCATCCCTGCAAGCAAGCTATTAACCAATTCAACAGTAGTGCATTTTCAATTCAGACCGCATCCTTTTCACTTTTTACTGAATTTTTTCCTCACCTGTGGCTTTGAAGCTGCGATAATAGATTTTATGCTCCACATGACAGACAAAAAGCCTAATTTTTGAATGTGCTCGGTAAAGAAATAGAATGAAGGGACCGTACTGTATGTTCTCCATTACCCTGTTGGTTAACCACTTGCACAGTGGAACACTGTGGGATTTGGAATATAATGGAGCCTTTCAAAACTGCTGTCCCAGCTCAAAATGGTGATCAATTTTACCAGCACAAAGCGTCCACACTACATTTGCTTGACTGATCTTTAAGTATTTTGCATGTGACAAAGGTTCTATCAACTTTTAACTACATTTGATAAAGGAATACAGTAGGTTCAAAGTTCCCCACTGAACCAAACCAAAAGGCTAGAAGTCAATGTGACTGATGCTGTGGACCTTAAACCTGCATTAATTTTTTTTATTATTGTAAAAACAATATTGACATATTATCACCATATGAAGTTGATATGGCTTTTTGCCAAACAGTTGTTCATTTCGAGTCATGTGTCCCGACTACCCGACGATTACAGATGAAGACAATATTCAGTCTTCTTCTATCTGTCTGATTTTGGTCTCTACCAACTCCTGAGGGAAATGTCTGGCTCTTTAGCTGCTAAATGCTCCACTATGTGGCCGTTCATGAGCAGGTAATGTGCAGTGGGTTTATTTGAGCTTTCTTGCTGAAAACAGCTGCCTGCTGCGCCTGGAGTACAGTAGCTGCCTTTTGAAATCCTTTCATTTTCCATATTATGTGAACTAGCAATTTCACTAATAGGGTACTAGTAGGGTACATGCACTTTGAAAAATCAGAACACTCATCTGAGTACAGAAACATTAGTTTTCGCCTCAGTTCCACTTGTGTCACGAACTTTGACACAGAGCTGGAGGACTCAAATGCACGACTCCACAGACAGAAAACAGAGTTTCCACAATCTTT